>JARGYV010115799.1:0-10757 GCA_029532675.1 Ornithodoros moubata | reverse complement strand
CCGGAAACGGTGGGCGTACGCCTTTTTTTTTTTTTTTTTTTATAGCGATTGGTCATCGCCGTGTTATGCGGCGAAGTTCTGTTTTTAGAGTGTACGAGCCTTCTCATGTGAGCCTTTTTTATTCCATACATCAATGTTGGTGCATCTAAATGAGCATAAGAGCAGCCACATTAAAGAGCATTCTCACGTCGTAATGATCCTAGTGCTATAGGGAAAGGGAAACGAGGGAGAGAGAGAAATATCCTACTCCACAGAACACCTCCCTACAGTGCATACCTAGTCCCCAAGTGATAGAATTCAATTATCAGCTCAAATGCTGACAAGTGCTCTTGTCCCCAAGGAGAAGGGAATATACACCCTAGACTAGCTGTCTCGTGACTTGTGCACAGACAAACAGATATTAAAAGCTAGATAAAGAAAAACAGGAGCTTGTGGCTACATAGTTCGCACGAAATGGTGATTGTATTAGCATCTGCATTAGCACGCTGGCTCGCGACGTAAAGTCAGCAGTTCTAAAATTACTATGCTGGACACCTTTGAGTGCGGGCTTCACGAAATCTGTTTAAACCTCAGTGTGAAATGCCTCAAATTTAGCATCTTCGTGAACTGTTCTTCCAGAGTAGCCCTGCAGTGGTCACACAGGCCAGTGACAGACTTCCAACCGTGCAATTTAAAGGTCTAATAGCGCGTAACAGGCTGCCTGCTCCAATTGAGCGAGTGGTGGAGAGTATTTACTTGGTGGAGGAGCATCCTTGAGTACGGCAGAGTCGTCCTTGGTCGCGGGAGTCCACGGTGGGGCTGATGGTTGGAGCAGTGGCGGCATCACGTACAGCACACCTCTGAAAGAAGAAAGCATTCCCCCTTAGGCTGCAATGCTAGCCTACCCGAACCACAAAGAGTTTTACATCTACAGCCTTCGTTTTTTGCGCATGTTCACCCTTGTTCACCTCTCAGTAGACCTGGGCGCCGGAGTTTTACCAGTCGATCAGTGGCACAAACAGCTGCACTGATACATTGGAGGGAGCTGATGCATGCGCGCATTTCCTAAGAAACCCAATGTAGCTTACGTTACCGGAAACACGACAAGCAGCAGAAAGCTTGGAAGGTTTGAGTGTGTTGAAGACAACGCTTTTTCCTACACATAATAATCTATTCTGTATTATCGTGCTGTATAGACACATAGTCATCCGCCTATCAGGAGGAGGGAGCAAAGGGGCTCTTCTCATACCGCCAGGCGCATGGCCTTGAGTTTACAGACAAGACATACCTGTCTGTAATCCACCGCCGTCGGAGTTACGTACGCGTCACGGGCCTCGGGATTGCTGTTTGGAGCACTGCCACCTACTGTGCCAACGTTCAATGGATACATCAGGAGGTGACACCTCACTCGAGTTCAAGCATTAGACCAATAAAGCGATCGAAACATGGGAGGACAGAAAACGAAAAGGGCTACAGCTAAAACGTATACGTACGCCCCTCCCCTACTCATCCCAAACTCGTTCATGTTCGTGTCCTTCGGGGCTGCCAGAGAAAGCGCTGCACAAAAGCAAGGGAGTGCAAACATGACCGGGATGCTCGTGATCCCACACTCCATTCACACCATCTTGAATCCGTATGCTTGAATGAATAGACGATAAATGAGTGCTGTGCGATCAAGCATCGGTTTTAGCACACAACCTTATCAATTCCCTTCAAGTTCGAAATCCCATTATAAGTGTGAGAGAGCAATGCTATATGAGATGGTGGCTCTACCCTTCTACTCTCACTAGGCACGAGTGAAGAGTGAGTACGCTCATCATGGAGCTCATGTCATCGACCTAAAATGCGCGCACACTCGCCATTCAGTAGCTCATCGTCTGCTAGCCTGGACCACAGTGAATAAACAAAAAGCTCCCCAAGAGAACCAGCACTGTGTTCTTCCTCGATGCATTGCTACATTACAGTAATGGCATAGGACTGAGATGGGCTCATCTAAACTCCACTGTGTGTTTACAAACAGCGACGTCGCTCCATCTCTTTGACAGTGATGACGGCCAACAGAAAAGATCTCACCTGGCTACCGTGGCCATGTTCAGGGAAGGGTTTCATGCTTTAAGCGCGATCTCTTATTGTTGTACATGGCACTCGACGTGCCACCGGTGGCCGATGAAATTCCTTATTGGGACCCTAAATTTGAAGAGTACCAGACAACGAAGGTGACAGTGAACGGCAGCAGCCTTTGCGATCATTCGAGGCATGTGCTGCCATCCTGCGGAGAACTCAAGAGATGTTGTGACGTCATGTGGATGTCACGAAGTAGGATTTCTCAAACTGAAAACGTAGCATAAATACATGCCAGTTGAAGTCAAATTCGCTCTGTATGTGAGCCCGTCAGTCAGACTTACTAATTATGGGACATTTAAAATCATTAACTCTGTCGATTGCAGATGTATAGGGAGACACTATCAGTATTATGACGCAAACTGCCCAAACAGGCCGCCTTTCCAGCGTAGTTTCGGGAAAGAACGTCAAATGGGAAATTGTGGGTAAATTTCATGCTCGACAGATTCCTGGAACGTGGCTCACAATGATATTCTGCCCATGCGTTAAGAACTGATTATTTTTTAGATTATAACCAGTACAATTTCATGTAGGGACACTATCACTGATAAAAGTAGAAACATCTGATGGCTACGAACAGAAAAGCGAAACTAAAGGGTACATCCTGAAGGGGGCAGCAGCATTGCTCGAAAGCGGAAGTTCGTCTAGTGAAACTTCCGGTACCGTCTGCTGACTGAGATGGAGACCGATGTAGCGCTCGTTGTGGGTATTATTTGCATTCTAATTTTGATTCTTTTGACGTTCCTCGGTTTCCTCGCCTACTGCGGACTGTTCGCGTCTATTGACATCAAGGCAGGGAAGCCGCCGTTCGAAGAGCTCCAAGTGGCCTACAAATTTTCTCGCGGACCGTACAAAAACTCCGGCGCCTTGTTTACTGAGGTGCACAGTTTAGCACCTTCACTCAAATGCATCGGAGTCTACTATGACGACCCAGATGAGGCAAGTTTATCCTTTTTATTCTTCATCAATGTTCTTCTCAAGAGGCGTGAGGAGTTCGCAGTGAGAGTGGCTCACTTCGTCAACGCCATGATGATGTAAATGCATGTCTTGAAAACATTCAGTGACGTCCCAAGATTCTCGCTTTGCGTGCGCGTTACAGGACCTCAGGCGCTGTAATCGGACACTGAGCTACGTACATCTTGTTTTACGGCTACGTTCGCTTCTTTACGCATGAAGAAATACTGTGAAGAACCACTCGCTTGGCTGCTTGGTGACTCCGCACTATTTCGTCTGGCAACGGATCGCGTCCAGCATAAAAAAGACGAAACAGGGTAGTTCTAATAGCAAAACGTAATACGAACGTGATAATGACAAGGAAATATTGTCGAAAATTTTTAGACGTCAAAGGGAAAGATAAGACATCAGCTGACAGTGTTTACACGTCGGTGACCTTGGGGTTCGGGAACTGGCACTAGAAGAGCGTCATTGAGCGAGGCTTCTGAGGAAGATGAGCGCGCACTTTTTGCAAGGTCATCACTACTGGGAGGTCGCGATTTTATCGAACTATACGGAAGCAAGTCTCCAGCCAGAGCAGTGCCGTTAAAACCAGTTTTTTTTTTTTTTCGGTTGCAACAATGTTCATAACACAAATCTAATGGTTGAAATGTCTCCATTCAGTGTCAGCCTTTTTATCACAGGTGACGGGACTCTACCAACAAAATTATGCAAATAATGGTATGGCGAAATTGACAGTTTAATGTTTCGTTTGTTTGTCTGTTCTCTTCAAGGTGGATCCCATGCGCCTGAGGTTCCTGGTGGGAGCCATCCTCAATGACTCGGAGAATCCTGCTGACGAAGATCTGCGGAAAAAGCTGGATGCGGAGGGTTACCGCACAGTGACCTTGCCGCCAGTAGATCACGTCATCAGCACTGTGTTTCCCTTCCGAGGCTCAGTTTCTGTCATCCTTGCAGTGGCCAGGGTCTACCCGCAGCTCAAGGAATATATCAAAGTAGGGTGCATTGACACTAAGAAGGAATACAGGCTGCCTCTCGTAACGTGCAGTGTCTGTGGAGCATAACTTAACTTTTTGTTTACTCAAAGAAAATTGCTATTTTACCACAGGCACACTAACAGGAATCTGTTTGTATTGTAACAGGAGAAGAACCTGTGTGCTCATCCCTTCCTCGAGATCTACGAGTCAAATAAAGTGCTCTTTGTGTGTCCGCTCGCAAAGCAAGACGAGTTCTACGTGGAGGAGGCCCTCGAAGATCCCGAAGAGGGTGCCACTTCTGACCAAGGTTTCACGTCTGAAGAGCAGGAGGAAACGACCGTGCCGTCAAACGAGGCCTCGACCCCGGAACCTTCTCCTCCAGTTGCCCCCCTCGTTCCTGCGGAAGATCACAGGGTCCAGACCCTGCAGCCGCCCACCAACGGCACTCCGGCGGTGGTAGCGGAAGAGAGCGATCGGGCATCTAGGAGCAGCACCACATCCTCTTTCGAAGAGCTGCGACTCGATTCGACATCTAACTGACGCGGCTTCGCTTTGGGCGCCTCCTTTTGAAAGCTTTGCAATAGATTCAGAGCCGGCACGACGACAAACGGAGCTTTTGTGCTTTAATTAAAGACCAAGATTGGAGACTATCGTCGTTTGGCCCCTCTGATTGACGCTTTTCGACAACACCCGACAGAAAGGTCACGTTTTCGGCCGTAAAAGCCAGACTCTTTTATCCCTCGAGGTTTTCTTCCAGCAAATTTTTTTTGTGAGCGCGCTACGTACGGTGCAAGAAGAAATGTAGCGTACGTCACTCGAGCTGCCAGTACAGTTCTTTGTTGCTTGTCTACCATTAGCTCTGTTTATTACAAAAAAGAAAACATAGTTTTCTAACCTACGACGCTAGTTCACCCCCTCGATTTACAGGAACGAGACAGACGCAATGAGGACGGTGGTCAACCTACAAGAAACATCCTTTGTGGGATGTTGCTACTTGCCTAGAACCTGTGCTATATAAAGCAAGTGAGAAAGTGTTGTCAAACTGACAGTTTCATTTTTTGTTCATCCTTTGACAGAGAGGGGAGGAAGGCTCTCTTCTTTTTTTACCAAGGCTAGCTGTTTAGGTGTGTGCAAAATGTATTTTTCATTTCTGTTTTTGTTGACTGTTTGTTGACTGAGTTGTGTGGGGAGAAGACCTCCCTCAGTCCTGGCTTTTGGTTCATTAAAGATGCGTTACAGTTTAATCCCTCAGGCTGGTCTTTGTGCACGCATTACTGGGGTAGCTTGAAATGCCGCACCAGCTTCCAGTCTCCCATACTGGACACTTTAGCTGCGGGTGACTACACACTGCACCCTGAATGCCAATGTGTGAAAGAGCAAAGCTGACTCTCTTCTACACGTGTAGTTAATGCGTAGATGCCAATAACTGCCATTGACCGATACTATCAAGAAAGTTGGTAGGTACACTATCGTGTCAATGTAAAATAAGTAAGCAGTATTTGGGGAAAAGATATTCCACTGACAAATGCTGCTAGATACTGAGCATGTTGAACGGGTCATGACTATAAATTTTATTTCTCAAAACAGTCCCTGGTGGTTCCTCTTGGGAAGTTCTTTAAAATAATATCGGTAAAAGAAGATGGTGTCTGCTCGATGCACGTGTCCAGAGTAAATGAAAAGGGTTCCAACGAGAAGTGGCTGTGAAGCTGTCAGCGCTGAACAGCTTTGTCAATAAGTTCCAATATGCTGGCTTTTACAGTGTTCAAGATCTCTGGTGGCACTTGGGCCAATTTTGCACATAAAAGCTTCTCAAAACTTGCTTCGCTCTCAGGTTGTTTCCTGACAAAGAGAAAAGAGAACGTCAGTTTTTTTTCACCTCTCACGGAAGACTAAAATGCCATTCAAAATTCTATGGCACTGTGAAAGCAATTAGGGTAAGTATCCATCATTTCTAGAGTGTTGTCGACTGCCGAGTTGCGTAGAGTAAGTTCAGGCAGACGTTGCGTGGGATCCTCCCTCACAATCCGGTGGGAGCACATAGCAAATGTAGCATCAGCGAACATTCACATCCACTATCCCTTATTTTGGGGTTAGCCGCTTACATAATGTGAGTAACGCGAGTCTTACGCTTTGTCTGCTGCCTCCTGCGACACTTGTGCTAGTAACCTAGAAGAGTAGGTTTCCTCGTTAACTTCAAACTTATGTAGAATACATTGACAGCAAAGTGATCTCTAACATTACCTGCTCTTTCTTCCCTTTGGAACAGGCTTCTTGTTTGCGGTTACTTCCTCGCTGCTAAAGAGAGACGCCAGTGGTTGTCGTCAGTCAGACGCAGAGGCCATATACAGAGACCTTTCTAAAATTACTGCGCTTACACCGTGAAAGGCTCCCAGTCTGTGTCCTCTGTCTCCATGTCCGGCAGTTGAGGATACAGCCTCGCAGGACGATTCTCTGCTGATTCCACACCGGGTGTTTGTGGACAAGTCCTGGCAGAAAAATCCGTGGCAGAACAATTGTCACGCGCACACAAACAAAAGTGAGTCACTGCATATTTTGTGCGATCTCATTACCTTGTACTCCTCCTTGCCTGTCTCGGCATCAAGCTACACACAAAGTCTTTCTTAGAAGGATGTTTTTGTGAAAAGCGTGATGTATTCTTTCGATTCTTACCTGCCTGCGTTAGCTTCTTCCACATTTTTAGACGGTTGCGGGACGTCGTGGCTGAAACAAGTAGAAACAGTTGTAATCTGAGAAAAACGTATCGAAAATCCTCGTAATGTTTCATTTTTATTCATCGTCAAATGATGTGCGACCTCTATGACAAACACTTACGATTTTCCATTACTGTTTTGATGTTGCGTTACGTCGTCTGCATTGAGTACGATGACAACCTTCTTGCTGAGAGCTCGCTGTTTTGTGCTGTCGATCGATAATGTTGGTGATTAGGCATAAAAGTTACGAGAGAAGAGCTAGAAAAGAAAGAAAATGCACATACGCTGGTGACCCTCTGGCTTTGGTTGCTGCAAGTGTCTTGTCACTTCTGCAACGAAAGAGACAATGCTACAACCTGTAAGCAATACCACTTAAAGGTTTCAATGGCACTTTCAAGTTGTGAGTTCTGCTGTCAATAACAATTGATGTCATTGAGACCCGAAGGACATGCCCTTCAATGAATCCAGTAGTTCCAGGCAACCTGAAGCCCTCTCAATACTCTTGCCATCAAAGAAGTTCCATATAGTAGTGTGCAGAAAAGTGTGAAAGAAAAAGGGAGACATACACTTCTTGGCCACTGGTTTGGAGGCTCTGAGAGCCCTCTCGACGAGCACTGGGTGAGAACAAGCCCATTTAGGATTAAGACACTGGCTACTTTCACACAGGCACGTCTGTAGCACACATTTTGCATACCGTTTTATCTTGGGGCTCGACGGCGGGGACGATGCCCTCTTTGGAGGAGTTACCCTCTGTCCGAGTGAAATTGTCACGTCCTGTATTCTACAAAAAGGGTAAAGATCGAATACGGTATGCGGTTGAACGATATTGTCTGCTATCACTTGTCACAACACAAGCAGCAATGATTGTGCATCAGCCACATGGACTGGACAAATCCTTGACTTCACATTGATATGGCAAGGCTTACCTCTCAGCAACAGAATCCTCAATGAGTGTCCTTTTTGGGGCAGCTGTCACTTTCGACTTGCGACCCTTTCTATGACATTTGAAGGAAAACAAACATTTCTTATGTTAGTAGGTAGGTTTTCCGCGTAAATAGGCGTTTTACGTTTTTCCTTCCTTGGCGTCAAGAAATTTCAGAAACTCCATGAGGGGCCAGGTCGGGTTCGACTCCTTCTTGTGTTTGAGGTACTGATGTTTCAGGGATTTCCATTTGATCTCACACTTGGCCTCTGAAAGAAAAGCGAGGATTTTCTACTCCGTCCTTCCTCGCGTTCTGTCTCCGTTATAATTTTTATACCCGTGACACTGCACACGTACAAAGGCTGCTTGAACGCGGTACATGAACCATGTCGGTACTCGGAAAACCTTCCCTAGGTGCCTTGAATCGCAAAAGGAAACGTCTGATCACTCACCTGTTATTCCCATTTCCCTAGATATGTTGGCCCAAACTTGCTTCTTGGCATCGGTCTTGTGGTAATTTGCGTTCATTATATCGTATACCGCTGGGTATTTCTCCACCAATTGGGCCAGTTTGATGTCAAAGTCGGTGGCCATGACCGGACAGGGAAATGTACCGCGATTGAGACTAGACTATCAATTGCTTCCGCAGTTTCTAAGCATAACGGTATTCCCGCAGCGAAGTCCAAAACCACAAACTATTTTCACTACTCAAGCTCAACCCGCGAACCGGCACGCTACCAGTACCACCAGTGCCACCGCTGCGGGGTGCGCGTCGTAGCATTCCGACGTGACACGGGATGGCAGCACATGTCACAGCGAGTACATTCTCGTTATTTTAAATAAAATAGTGCGCTGTTAGCGCGCTCTCCTAATGATGGGTGGAAGTCGTTGAAAAAGCTATGACTACCTCCACCGTTTAATCATGAACGCTCTTTCAGGTTCATTAGTACTCGATCTGGGCAAACAGTGGATTCATTTTGAATAGATGGGCAAAGCGCTGGTGGAAATGACGAGTTGGAAACATTTATTTGCACTTTATAAGCGGTAAAGTAGCAGATTACACCTTTTTGTCAAAACTAAGGTGGTATAATTAACTCTGCGGTGTTCTACGTGCTCCAAGTGATTCTGCCCTTCACTTTAGGTACACTCTAAAAACAGAACTTCACCGCATAACACGGCGATGACCAATCGCTACTTCGAATGATACCTTTTCCTGACCCTATTTGCCGGAAACGGTGGGCGTACGCCTTTTTGTGACACTTATGCAGCGCATAAGTGTCACAAAAAAGGCGTTCGCCCACCATTTCCAGTAAATAGGGTCAGGAAAAGATATCATTCGGAATGGCGATTGGTCATCGCTGTGTTATGCGGTGAAGTTCTGTTTTTAGAGTGTAGTTACTTCGGAGATCTTATTATCTGGTTTTGTGACTACGCTGGGGTTTTCTCAGAAAGCTACGATGAAAAAGGTGATCGACAAATTTTAGTTTATCAGTCGGCATGGAGTTACTCACATGGTGTGATATAATGTCCGCTGTACCATATATGCCGTCGGCAAAAATATATTGAATATTCAACTCGCATTTTTGTTTGTTTGTAAAAATGTGTTTCCAAAAAATAATAACTAAAAACTAATAAATAATAACTATAATACGTTCAATAAATAAATAAATAAAGCGTTCTTTCTAGCGTAGTAGTCTTATGTGTCATAAACTTATAATGCAGATAACAAATGACAAGCTATCCTTAGATGAAAAAGTACCTCGAATTAATAGCGGTATAAATACGGACGATACTGCCCACAAAGGTGGACATGCGCAAATACGTAGGCGTCAAAGTACCATGACACGTACAAACAGAAGAATGCTTTGTAAGTGAGCTTCACCTCACTTTTATGAGTAATAGGTGAAGCACGCTTTACAGTAGCATTCAAGTCATTGTTGCATTGTAATTGTATTTACTTGTAAAAGATGTTTGTTTACGGCTAATTTATTGCTCCCTCAAAGCTTGTCATTCAATTTTATTCAACCTCCGTATTCTCATGAAACATGACTCAGAAACGTATTTGTGGGCCTCTGCAAGTGGGCTTCACCTCCTGCTTCTGAAGAGGAGACGTAGCAAACATCGCAACACCAACTCGTATGCATCGGAAGGATATTCCGATAGAAGTTACTATATTAATATTAGTAATAAACGTGGATATCGAATGTTACACTTATCGAGAATGATCACAAAAAGTAGGTCATGGAAACGTCAAGGCGCACGGCCAGATCTGCACTCTAAAAACAGAACTTCACCGCATAACACGGCAATGACCAATCGCCATTCCGAATGATATCTTTTCCTGACCCTATTTACCGGAAACGGTGGGCGTACGCCTTCTTTGTGACACTTATGCAGCGCATAAGTTTTTTGCTTCTATCATACTCAGGTAGAAAGGTTCGTCTACGTCTTGCTAGCTTTAATCAAATTATGTCTATTCGTGTGATGATATTGCGATATTGGTTGATCAGTGAGCCATGTACTTTACTCTGAATGTTAAACGGGAACAGTAACTCTGTCGAGTATGTTTCAGGAGGTGCATCCCACGGTTGCTAAGCCCATTTGCCGCCTTGCATTACCCGTCCAACGGAGCGCGCACAGCTCTCGCGTCTTCTCGTCATTGCTCAGGACGAAGTGCGTCTCTACAAAGTTACTTTCTTCAATTGTAAGTCGCGTGAAGAAAAGAAAATGTAGGTTCCAACGGAATAAACATCTTAATGAATCGTGCTCGACTATCTAGGGACAAACAGGGTCCCTAATTAGGCTCGGAGTGAAGGCGACGACGGATTGCAAAGAAATTGCCTTAAAACCGGATCAGATGCAATGGAAGAAGCGTTCTAATTAAGATTCCTTCGACTCGTTGAGATCAACTTCTTTTCTCACCTTATCTCAGGATCAAAATAAATGTTACCGGGAATAATCGCGAACGGCGGCGAGTAAATATTTTATTATTATTATTTCGTCCCGCTTTACAATACAAAGCACACACTCTAAAAACAGAACTTCACCGCATAACACGGCGATGCCCAATCGCTATTCCGAATGATACCTTTT
>JARGYV010115776.1:0-15055 GCA_029532675.1 Ornithodoros moubata | reverse complement strand
TTTTTTTTTTATTTATTTTTTACCCTGTAAAATACTTGTCAGGTGTATTGCCGAACGTTGCAATGGCTTGAGGACCACTTTCTTCTTTGCTCGGTATATTGCTTAAGTTCAGGCTGCGCATAGAACTACACTAGCTGCACTTTGGCCGGTTATATTACCCTCGCTTCCTTGCTTCGTTATTGAACTCACGGTGAGGGCAGAATAACGTATTGTTGCGTACTGCTTAGAAGCGTGCTCGTACTTTCAAGTTTGCTCCGGGCCGCACATAAAATTCCAACGCCAGCGCAGTTCAATAGCGTAAAACACAACAGAAATATCGTGGAAGCCCCCGAGAGGGGAGGAGCGTGGGAAGCCTAGCAGCAAAGCTAATTCAGCACGGTCACGTGACGTTGGGAAGTACTGTACTTGAGAGACTCCGGGAGCATTTCTGCATCCCCGCCTTCTAATCAGAAAGTAAAAACTTCTTACTAGGCCTGTGCGTGTTCTCGTAATTTCGAGCTTGTGTTCGAGCCTTTTTGATACTCGGCTTGAACTCGGCTCGTAGCATCTGAGCTCGGGAACTTTCGAGCACTCGGTATTGTCTCGAGCTCATCTTAGCCGCATGTCAGCAGGACTATTTTATAACCTCTTTAATATACCTTACCGAAAGAACTGCGACCACTGGCCAGTCGTCGAAAAGAAAGGCCCGCACAAATCCTATCCTCAGATTTTTCTGCTTCGGATTTTGACCTGGTTGTACCATATGCTAAGGCGTCATGTGACCTTTGTGTGTTGCCGCCGGAGGGCGGCGCTAGAGCCACTAAATGAGCTTCGCTCCAGAGTAGTGTCACGGAGGCGCAACTTACATTGCGAATATGTGGCACTCTTCCTCTTCATGGAATACAATAAAGTTCCTTGTATTACTTGAATTACCATATTTGCTAATATTTCACAACGTGCGATATACTCGAACTCGGCTCGTGCTCGAAAATTTAGCGGCTCGCACAGGCCTACTTCTCACCTCTCTCCTGTTAGCATTTATCAACAAATGAACACAAAACGCCTCAGGTAGGAAACCGCCGATATTTCGCACAAAGGCTGTGTTCTTCTGAGTCCAGAAAAAATCCAGTCTGTGCACGAAATGTCCGTCCTGAGGCGTTCTACTTTCATTTGTGCTCCAATTGATTTTTGGATTTCTCTTCGGCATTTATCAACAGCATTCCATATGCAGCAAGTAGGTGCACGCCGTCATACTCACATGTGCGCAGTTGACTTTCTTCCTTTGGAGTGCTGAGCCAGAACCAGCAGCATTCATTTCATGAGGGTTCTTATCAGCCAAGCGCTTCCTTTCGGCCGTACGCTACACTCCACTTCCTTACGGAAGTGGGATAAAGACAGCGATAATAACGTCTTTAGTCCGGCACGTGGCATTTCGTGAAACTGCTACACGTAGGAGTATTTTCCCAGAGACGAACTTTTTTTTTTTTTTTTTCAGGACTTTGTAGCACATGGCAGCTATTTAACGTTCCTTTTTTTTGTTTTTTCTTGTTTTTCAGTGGGAAGTTTGAAGAGCACGGCCTTGACGCAAAATGCCTTTTTCGTGAACCGTTTCACACGTGCAGAGTTCAAGCCCTAGTAGCACAATGTACTGAAAGTCAGGTGCGTTAGGGGTGGACGGGTTAATAAAGATTACTTTTGCAGCTTGCGGTAAGTACGAGAGGCAGGGATATATATATATATATATATATATTTATACTTCTTCCTGAATCAGCAATCTACAACAGTACAATGTAAACACTGTCATTAATCCCGCATAAGCGATACCATCTGCGCCCACATCACCCACAGGTCAGTGTGGTGGTCATCTTATGGAATACCCGGTAGGCCGACACGCTACCTTGTAGGGATCTAACTGTAATTAGCTTAATGTCTCTTCTGGTTAAGCCCATGTTCAGTAATTGGGCGACGGACTGTTCTGCCCATATGCCACGAAACGATAGGGTCACGCTGGAAACCGTTGGTACCGTGGTTGGATAGCCTGCGATCTGACTCAATAGTTCTTCACGGCTATACTTCAATGTCTTGTGAGCATGAGCCAATCCGAGTGGGATACCGGTACCGACGATCTGGACGTCCAGGATGGTAGTAGTGTTACCTCTTGTCGCAACAATGTCCGGTTTCAGGGTGGTTTCGGGAAGCTTGTAGATGAGTTCCTTACTGACGCTCCAGGCGACCTCAGATAGGCGCTGTACTACGTATGATAGTACTCCATCATGGCGACGCACACGCCTTCCATGTGTTCTATGGCAGCATTGAAGTACATGAGACAGAGTCTCATTGGCACGGCAGCCGGCTCTGCAAGCAGTGTCAGCGCCGCGCCCCCTATAGCTGATCTGGTGAGAGTCGGTAGGGCGTTTATCCTAGTCTTCACTACGTTTATATAGTGGTTTCCGGGGAGAAGACGAGTCCCATCGGAAATCCAGTTGTGCGACCATGGGACTTTGGAAGCGTCTTGCAACGGGCGGCCATCGTTGGATGAGTACAGCTGCTTTGCCCAGTATCGAGCTACGGCGACGGGGGTGTTCAGAGTTCTTCCGTGGTGTGTCGAGGACGCCCTAGCCTGTCGCAAGATCCCGGAGATGTAGACGCTGTTGAGGCAGGCTAACGGGCTGGACGACGAACTCAAGGCTGAGATTCTCTTTCTCTGTAGAACCGGGATGGATGTCCTAAGGCTTGGAATGCCCAGGCCCCCGTCCTGAACCGAAGCGTGATAAAACCCGAGGGGGACGTCATGCGGCAAGCGCAGCCAGTGCCGAAGAGCAGCGCGGATGGTCACGTCCAGCCGTCGCAGGAGCGAAGCAGAAGATCTTCCCAGTACCAGGCGATGGTAAAGGCGGGGGACGAGGTAGCTGCGAAGGATACATAATCGTTGTTGTGGTTTGAGCGGTGCGGCGGAGACTCGCCCCAGCATATCCTTTAAATCATCGACAACGGGAGTGTATTTGCCCGAGGCCCTGAGGGTCACGCCCAGATACCTCCACATTACAGTGGGGCCCTGAGGGGGGATAAGAGTGTCTCCAACGTAAAAGGTAGGGTTTTCGTCGACCTTCATCTTCTTTTCCCTCCCAGAAGGGATCAGGGCCAATGAGAATGACTTAGTGGCGTTAACTCGAAGTCCTCGCTCCGCCAAAAAAGCAGATATGCTGGTGAGACGTTCCTGAAGGCCGTCAGGGGTAGACGCCGCTAAAATTAAGTCGTCGGCGGAGGCCATTATGTCTAGTGTGGCATCACCTATCTTGAAGCCTATCCTGTCGTCGACCTGCCTAAGGTATTGGTCGAGGGTTAAGTTAAAGAGAACGGGGGATAGAGGATCACCCTGCCTCACACCGGCTCGTGGGTGAAGGAGCCGTCTAGATGAGCCCACTGTCGCCACTGTCGGGGCATCGGCGTAGAGGTCGTGCAGGTATTCTAAGAAGGCCGGAGATAGCCTAGCCGCTCTCGCTCCCCCGATGACAGCATCCCAAGTAATTCTGTCGAAGGCCTTAGTTATATCAATACTGGCCAAAAATAAGGGCTTCAGGCAACGTCGTGCCTCCTGGATGGCAGTTTGCAGAATGAGAACGTTCTCAGCGCATCCGTCTACAGGGATGAAGGCTCGTTGCCTGTAATTCAGATTGAGGTGATTAGTTATACGCCGCGACAGGATACGGTGGAAGATGCGTAGAAGGACAGAAGAGATCGTGATCGGTCTAAAGTCGAGCGGAGAAGAGGCCTGGGCAGTCTTGGGCACAAAAATAGTCCGTGCAGTTCGAAGAGAGGTGGGGACTTTCTTTTCAAGTATGAAGAGGTTCAGTAAAACCTGAAGAACCCGCACCGGAACGGAGCGAAGCAGACGGGAGGTGAATCCATCAGGGCCTGGCGCACTCGACGGAGATGGCAAATTTTCCTTTATATCCTGGGCCGTAATCAGGTACATAGGGTCCATCACTACTGGCGTTGAAAGCTGTTGTGGCGTTGGAGGCGGAGGAGGAAGAGTAAAAATCTCCTCCCAGGCATCCAGGAAGGTCCGCTCGTCCTGGACTGCAGCTCGCGCGTAACCATCCAGGACAGAGCGGGCAAACTCGGAGCGACGGGTCCGGAATAGCTCCTGGGCTCTGGCGTATTCAGTTCTTCGAATTTGTCTCCTAGAAGACGTTCTAGCAGGAAAAGACCTGGGCTCCCTAGAATGAGGTTGATTATACTTGTTATGAAGGTCGGTCACAAACACGTCGCGGATATAATTGTTGAGTTGCAGCATCACAGGAACACCCATGGACGCTTGGCGGCCAATATCAAATAGGCGGGAAGCCTGGAAGGTCCCAGGCGCCACCCCCGAGGCGATTCTGTTAAGCTTCCTCCTTATGACCATATCTCTGCTATCCTGGACGTTAGGTCCCGAGTATTGTAAAGGTGTCGCCTCATGGTGTAGTTGAGAAACGCGGCTCAAATGAGGGCTGGCTTGTGGCAGAGGGATCAGGGGCTGGTCTCTGCCCCCCACAGAGCCGGGAAGGTAAGCCTGTTGGGGAGTGTATCCGGGGGATTGGTTGCCCGGACTTGCTTCGATAGGAGACTCCGCATAGTTAATTGTCTGGCGTTGACGTAGGGCCATGGGCTCCGTAACCGGTGAGACACCTGAAGGGCTGTTCGTCGGGGTGGTGTCGGGAGGTCCGGAACTCTGTAGTCGCTGAGATTGGGGCCGTTCTAAGAGAAGCCGCTGGACTAGTTGGCGACAGGCCACGGATTTTCGATGAGACTTCACCGCGTCGAACGGTCTGCCGGGAAACAACTGGTGGAGACGTTGATTTATATTATATGGGGCATCCCCCTGGGACAAGATCTCGGCTTCGGCCCGAGCTAGCCTAAAATTCTCTTCATCGCTCCACCGTGGACGTGATCGGGCAGTTACGATCTTCGCGTTGTAAGCCTCGACATGCCTAGCTTTTCTATGCAGGCCCAGCCCAATTTTGGAAGGGAAACTTCGAGGACACTCAGGGCATTGAAATACAGGGACGTCCGCAGCTTGGTGGCCGGGATCAACCGCCGCAGAGGTAGAAGGATTGGCCCAAGAAGATGCGGGAATTGGGCCTGTGGTACTGGTAACGATATTCTGGGTTGCTCCAGACGGTGTGGGTTCAAGTGTATGTTTAAGGATGCCAGCGTGAATTTTGAGGCCATTTCGTGAAGAAAACTGACGAAGACATTGGGGGCAGGTGAAGGTGTTGGCACAGGGTAATTCCAGGGACGGGATGGCAGCGCCCTGCAGGTTATCACCGGGGGCAGCAGCAACTCGGCGGCCGCCTCTCCTTTTTACGTTTTCAAGAGTCGTGCCAGGTGAGAAACGCGGAGGAGGGGTAGGCAGCTCCGCCTCCACGGGGGTGGGCCAGAGCTCCTATCTGCTCCCCCGAAGGGTTGGCAGGTTGCACCACGAGAAGGTAGGAGTTGACCACCTCCGAGGGAGAGGCTATATAAGACGCACCACCTCGGCTTGCGAAGGGACTGCTGGCTACACTGACCCGCTGGTTCCAAGCCCCAGACCCCCAACTACGCTGGGTTACAGGGGCGAGCGACGGCCCCTGGTCAAAGAAGCAAGGTTCCAGTGGCAGAGGTGACGCCAGCAAGACCCAACTGTCCCGAAGGACCAGTTAAGGCACCTGACCTTAAGTTAAGGATAAGCCACCTGACGACCACCCCTATTGCACCCGACTTTCAGTACATTGTGCTACTAGGGAAGGCAGCCCCAAAGGCAGGCAGGTCGCTCGGTATCAAACAATAAGCTACCACAACAACAGTTACCACCCATTTTAAAGCTGGCCTCACCTTACAGCAGTGGTGGTTTGTAATATAGCCTGCGCAACATGTCATCGCAACAGCGAGGAGGTACACACTAAAGACAGAAGTTAGTAGCGTATGCACGTTGAACTAATCTTCATTCGCAGGGATACTGTTCTGTTAGTTAATTTGTGGAAAATCGTAGCCAGCTCTTTTTTGTGCCGTCTGAAATATGGCATGAAAAACAATTATCTGACAACACAGAAATCGGTACATCTCAGTTCAAAGGTGCGCACGCAATTAATTCACCGCGCAAGACGCAAATAAATTGCGATTGAAATACAGCTTCTCGGTTTTTAAGCTTTGTGAGAAAAAAAAAATGCTGTAACCTGTCTTCCCATAGGAGAGGTCAAATAAAGAATCCCAAAGAACTCCAGAAAACCATGAGAGAAAAAAAAAAAAGAAGAAAAACAAGGAAAAGAAAACAAAAAAGACGGAAAGGAAAAAAAAAAAGGCTCACAAATTTTATGAAGAGTTGTTCTCAGTCCCATTTCTTCTTTTGTCTTTCATTTTGAGTTAATAAAACGAATCTTGATCCTAGAAACGGGTTTCACTACAAATGCCAAATTCTCAGTACCCTCCTTGTGGAGTGATATATCTGACGCAATGAATGAATCGCCGCAGCTTGCGGCCCAGACCCAGATGTGCAGTGTCGGTTAAGGGTTCGTAAAACAAAAAGACGGATACCATGCCATTTTATTATTGCACGAAGCTACCGATATATTTTAATAGAGTTAAATCCCGGAATTTCTGTTGCGAACTTCCCGCTGTTAAAATCCGAAAATTTTTCTTGAAATTATGAATTCTCCTCTTGCCCTCACAGAGGCCCCAGCGATCTGATGGAGAAAGAAATTCGTTTGACGTCTCCAACCTGTAAGTCGCCTTCACCTAACATTTATTTGTACTCGTGGAAGCCCACTTTACAAATCAATAGTACTGGGGAATTATTCACTGTGCAGCATACTATTATTTACTGGCACGCCTGGTGATAAATGGTGTGCGTAAGCCATTTTGTGACACACCCGTGCCGGTATACTACGTCTCACAAAAAGTAGTACGCCTAACCATATTCGGCATTCGGGGAAGTGAACGATACCATTGTGTATTCCTCATTAATTAGATCGTGTTAAAAATTAGATCGTGGGTTAAAATTTTGTCGCAATGGAAAACTGCACCTTTACGTGTGCAATACCAACCTAAATAGGCATTATGCTGTTTTCCTTCCCCTATTCACTGTAGCGGGCTATAATTTACTAAATAAGACAAGGCTTTCTTTCTTTCCTTCTTGTTCTCTTTTCAGCCATACACACTGAGAAAGCTCCCATAGATCCAGACTACATTAGCACGACATTATGGGAACATTATTCAAACGGGGCGGCGAAGCAGAAACCCTGGGGGAATTGAATAGCTTATGATTTTTATCACACGCGTTCCGAGGCAGAACCATTACAAAAAAAGATGTCCTTGACAAGTGGATCGCACATTTCAAAACTTCGACGTGTCGTCTAGTTTCGAGTGCACAGAGTCTGAACACAGTGTAGAGTCCAGCGCAGCACATGAGGCATAAAATGCAAGAACAAAGGGCCAAAAATCCCGCCCGTTTATACCTACAGAAGTCCCATCAAGTAATTTGAAGCAGTATATGTGGCGCAGTAAATTGAACAACGAAAGAAGAAGACGAGACAAAACATTTAAACATGATGACATTTTCACTTGACGCGTCCACAGTTATGTATAGTGTCGCTGACTGTTGGAATAATCGTCATTCTCGACGACTGGCCAACCCTCAGCTCCACTCGACGACTTCACAAAGACTCTAACTAGCACCTCCCAACGGAAAAGAAATCGCTCTACATCGATAATCAACGACCAAACATGTTCCCACACGGAAAACCCGACACTGAAAACGGCGACGACCGTTTTCCCTTGACAACAAAAGCGCACCTTCACCTAATATACAGCGGCCCACTGTACATGCAACCTCAACTTCCGCCACTCTACTGTTACAGGCAGCGAAGCGGCCACCACAGCCTCTCCCCTCCCGCCAAGTGAGCTACCTCGATAATAATCAACTATGGGAACCGGTTCCTATACTCGACGCCGCGTCGTTTTGTTTCTTGTTTTCATTGCGTCACAATCGCCCTGCCTGCCCAGCACGCCGCATACCTAGCCAGCCACCGGCAGAAGCCAACCCCTGACGCTCGTGTAGCCACTGACAGCGTTGCGACGGAAACTGGCAAATTGTGCTCTCCATCACTTGTGTACAACGAAGTCACTAGTCATTCTTTTTAACGTAACATTTTCTCCCCGCAAGAACATGCGTTTCAAGAAGTGACTCCGCAATTCTTGACCCCTCCGCGGGAATATTCAAGTTGTGCTTCCACCTGGCGGCCGGGATAAGAGTTGGTCAGTGCGCCATGCATCGGCGGACTGTGCTAGCGGTTTTGGTGGCGTGCGTTTTCGGCCCATGCGTCGGACCCTGGTGCTTGGCCACGAGGGAAGACATCAGCAATGAGCTCATCGACATATTCCTCTTGGATAGGTTGGATATGAACGGCACTTTTCCGTGAGTATTTGCTTCGGTACATAGGTACGCCGCGCTCGGAGCACGCGAGTGATTGTTTGAGGTTAAATATGTGTGAAAGTTAGAAGAGACGTATTGGTATCGGATATGATCGAGTGCGTCAGTCAACAGGTAAGATACAGCAACTCAGAGTCGCGACCGCGATTCTTCCTGTGCCCGTTTCCTTTTCGTCGTGGGCTGTTGTCGTTGCTTGAAAGGGGGTGCGGTCAGTTGCCGTTGCACGCTGGAAAGGTGCTTGCACTATGTGAACTACGAGATGTACCACGCATTACTGTGAGCACCTCTCTTCTGTGTTGTTATGGCGGCTTTCTCCTATTTCTCTTTTGTATTTGCTGCCCATCTTCTTTGGTACTTTTTGTATGAGTTACACCGTGCACCGATATCACAGTAGAACTTTATTTTGTTGTTTTTTATTGTTTCGTACTATTGCGTGCTGTTAAGTGCTGCCATAGACTTTCAACAACAGCGCTTTCTTTTTTTTTTTTTTTTACATGCCAACGTCTCGCGTGCTGTGCGGCTCTTAGCAAAGGAATGCACACGACCTTGCAGCAAATCCATTACCAGTGTGGCTTGCAAATGAGTGATAAGCAGCATTCTTATGTACCATTTTTTTTACCGAAGAAAATGGACATCTAAACAACGACGTGGTATCTCGCGAATATAAGTATCCCGCCTGACTGTTTTCGCCGCGAATATCCAAAGGGGAAGTTTCCGAAGCCTGTACGAAAGGCAGAACCCAACCGCACGGATCACACCTACGTTGGCAAAACAACGAGTGAATCACCGACGTTCGGCGAAGATATCCCGCAGAAAACTTGCTCGTTTGAATCGCAACGGCTGCTGGCGTGACCTGTTGTGTGACAGAAATGGTCAGGTGCGTTGGAAGGAACACACCACGTGGCGCCATTCCGTGCTCGTAGCACCTGCTGCGTTTCTCAAATATCGTTGGTCTTATGGGTTGGGCTCTTGCAGAAAGCTGCAAAGATGTAGAGTTTCCCTCGACTTACATTCAAAGTGCTTCGCTTCGACTGCGCGACGGTTGAGGGCGTACGATGTTTCTTCACCAAAGAGATGTTCAAACTTTATCACCTCCTACTCGTTGCGACCGGTTCGGCCGGTTTATTGGTTGGTCGCCACCTCCCTGAGTTAGTGGGAAAATTATTTCCATCTAACCTTTTCATAGTGATGACAGTGATACTACCTAGTTGTCGAGTTTATTTAATGCTGCATTGCACGACATCTAGCGTGTGCGCTAGTTATCGCTTTGCATTTTCGGTTTAACACTTAGTTCCAGTTCCTCGTTTTACGGTCGAGGCATATCTTGGCTTATTCATAACATCAACCCGCCGTGTTTTCTGATCTTTACCCCAAACCATGTGCAGTTGTTTGCTAAGCTAGATGTTTCGAACAAACCATTATATGCCAACACGATCTCAGTCTGCGTTAGGTGTCTTCTGTTAGGTAGCACATTTGTCTTGTTTCTTGCCGCGCGTGTTGCCATCTTTCTGACTCTGCGCCATATCCTGTGAGACTTTTTTTTTTATTTTTTTTTCAGTGCCATTTTATTTTGCTAGTCCCTCCGTGAAGAACAGCCTTATTGAATGGCACGTATATATGATCCGTCTACCGCGCACCGTTCACTCGCAGCCTCGCTAAATAGCTCCAGCTACCGCGAGACACTCTGCAGCCACCACCCGTATCGGAATTATTAGGACGATGACCGGGGAATTCGAGAAAGTACAGAACTTTGCTCCTCTTCCTGTACGTTGTCGCTAGACGCTCTCCATCCAATGTAGGCTCGACCGTATCGTGTGGCCTATATGGTATAGCAGCTCTCGAGCGTCTGGGAATTATTCGGGGACTGAAGGGGAACGTCGTGGCAAGCGGCGATACTGCGCCCGTGTCGAAGCTTGCATCACGGAAGTAACGGTACCGTGTCGTCAAGAAAGATGTCACCATTGAACGTAAATTTTTATCGCACGCACCGTACCCCTCTATGGCATAACATGTGGTACGGCATTATGTATTTCCTTTCTATACCGTATTCGTACATGTGGTAACAAGTACGGGTCAACGCATAGCACTGGAATTTCATTCACGCGTTTAGAATATGTTGCAAAAAAGTCCACAGACCACACGGTCTCTCAACGACAGACCACAAAAGGACCACACGCTCCCGCAGTATATCCACAGGCAGTGTTTACCGAGGAGTGATAGCGATAATTAAAAATGCAGGTTGATGGAACGTCATGTCCCCTGAACTACAGTTTGGTTACGTGGAACGCGTACGTAACATCTTTGCAGGATACCTGACAAGGCCTGACAAAGCGTCTGACCCCGCGGGCCTGCTGGGTATCCTCGGCGAGCAGTGTAACCTGATAATTGGGCTAGGTGGATGGGTAGTTTTCAGTTACTCAATTTTGGCGCTCTGTGCTTCGCTCGTATGTCCAAGGTTTAAACTCGTTTTCAGGACCAACCAAATGACAGAGGAGTCAGCTAGGAGTATTACACATTTTGGTCGGCGCGCAAAAAAGTAGATGCACGACTCAATCTTTCTCGGCGATAACCGTCTCCCTGAAGTTTCCGCGCTATTTTCTGCGCAATTCAACAGCCAAGAATATGAGTATTTAATGAAAATATTCAATTCGTGTATATTTCAATGACATGCACGGGGCCATCTCTGTGCATTCAAGGAATTCCTGTGTGTGTAACAATTTCATATTGCTGCTAACAGATGAAGCAACAGTTACGAAATGGTACACAACATGACGTTTAATTCGATGCATACCGAACCGTCTGTATGTGGAGACTGATGAAACTTATGTGTGCATAGGCGTCATCTTTTTTTTTTTTTTTTTTCCTGTCTCTTCAGGTCGTTGACTTGTGCAAGAAATACGAAACTTGAGAGAAAATGGCTATCACTGCACCAAAATTCCAACGAGCTGAGCCTCTTTTTCTATTTCCGACGCAATCGAATTGTATAATACTTCGCTGACTCACCCTGCATTTATCTCTCCACTGTAGATATCTGTGCTGCACACTTATGTATTCATGACAATTGTCCACTGCATGGGCATAAATGTCTATTCCACGTTTCGTCTTGAGACAGTCCGGGAACGCAGCCATAACATTTGAAATCACGAAGTGATGCGAGGTCGTGTTATGCAGGGATGTTGTGTTTTACTAGTGCACACCCACTCCTTGCATAGCGTCTGCAGATAGAAATTTTGCCCTTTCACCCCTTGTGTCTCCTCGTTATTTATCCTTCCTTTAGTTTGCATGGTTTCCCCTCTTAAGCTGTCTCTATGTGTGATATTTCAATGGTTTTCAGTGCCACACGTTCTCCTACGAGCCCAAAATAGAAAATTAATCAGCTAGAAGGTGCAACAACACACTTGATCATCAGATTATTTACTCTGGGCCTTCCATCACCGCGATCCCGAGGTACCAATACTCAGTGGTAAAAATAGTGTTCCACGTCTTAAAACTTCGTGTCATATTCACTGCCATCCGTTATTCTTTCTTTTGTTGCGATTTTTCTCCTTGCTTCTATAGCTTATGCAAAGCTGTAAGTGGATGTAAGCTAGTACCTGATAGCCTTCGAATACTCATGGGCTGTATCTACAGTCTGGACTTTGTCGGTAATATCAATAAGGGGTTTACAAGACCATGCGGAGCAAGCGGATGGGAAAGTGTCACAGTGGTTTGAGAAAGTGGAATAAACGACTCAATTAAGCACCACGAGAAGGATAATAATAATAATATATATATATACCAAAATTACGCAAAAAATTAAGGTACCTTACAACAGTAACTACAGCAACACCTGATTCAAGATTGTCCAAAGCATAATGCCCATCGCCGAGTGCTGGAGACCTCGCTGACCAGTCTGGACAGCCGACTCTTCAACACAACATGGTCTTGGGGTGTTGGTCAGCCCATCAACAGATGCTAGCAATTCGTGCGCTCATAGAGTTCCTCAAGACATTAAACCTTATTGACATCTTGTAATTCAAACAATCACTTCCTTATTAGCTCCCCAAGACATCGAGCCCTGCTGACGTTATTGTGACAGACATTTGTCTTCTCTTCTTATGTATATTTTTCCCGTCCCAGCATTAGCTGGTGGCCCAATAGTTCAGGAGTAGCCAGTCCCGATTAGGGACTACCATCTTCGTAGTATCTTTACATAAAAAAGAAGAAAACAGCAACAAACGATGGTGACCATGCAAATGGGATGTTTGGCTGCTGCGGCAACTCCTCATCCCATTGCCGAGGAGCTAATATGAGTAAGGGATGAAGAACAAGAGTAGACAAACTAGAGATGACTATGAACTACAGCCCGAATAGGAGACCTGTGACTGTCAGGAAGACGATAAGTACATGCCTCAGTACGTCTCTCATCTTGAGTGTTACACGGGATGCCAGTCTCCTTTTCCTTTCTTCTTCGATGAGTTTATATATGTGTATGTCGCTAATGTCGACTCAGACTAAGTGAAAGAGAAAAGAAAGACACCAGCTGCGTTCAGCTAATCACGTTTGCGAGTTTGCGCGCTTTATGCATGCTGTATATTTAAGACTGCGGATATATTTAGCAATTAAGTATGGTTCTATAAAGGAAGGAGGCAGTGACAAGGTCATAGGAGGACGCCGCTTTCTAAAAGTGACCGGACGTTTAGAAGAAGCTTGAGCTAAATCGATGGATGAATGGACCTCTGAAGGTGAAGCTAAATAGAGTCCTTACTTACCATGTAGGGAAGAATATAGGCCTGTCTGGCCATACACAGTTAGTCCATGCACTAGAGTGACGCTGTTCTGGTCTCTTCAATCCATGCAATGCAACGGTTAACGAGTATCAATGAATATTTGTCAGTCGTCCATAAAGAGCTTGGCCTTGGCCTTGGATCGTGGCCTTCAATTTCAGTTTCCAGCTACCTACAATTTTACTTTCATGGAGTTTAATCCACCGCCCTAAATGAAATGCATGGCCTCTCTGGCTCATTGTCTGGCTTTTGCGCCATTAAACCCCAATCAATCAGTAATTGAAATGCATGTATGGGGACACAGTGTCAAAGGGGTGCCGGCAACCGACCGCACGATGACAAGTGATGCAATTCGCGACTCATACGACGTGCTCTACCGTTACAGCATAGGACAATATACGCAGAAAGCATGACGAGTGTCATTGATCGTAATCGATCTTCGTATCAGAGCAAACAATGGAGCCCCGAACGGCGACCTCAAACGGGCACCTGCTAACAAGCAGCACGCGCTATCATAGTAGTCAAATGGGGCAGATGTTTCTTGGCCACGAAATATACAGCTGTTATTGAAAAAGTTTATGTTGTCGGGAGGGATGGGAGGAATGGTGTAATGGCAGAGACGATCAGGTGACAGTGAGTCGCTGTCAGAACGTGTGACTTTCTGTGACGGCGTCGGTTTTGTGATGATGACGGCGAAAAGAAGTTGGATGGCGATGACTGATGGTGAACGTGATGGTTTTGCTCTTTACCTGCAGTACTGAGAATGGCTCGTGACTACATTGAATGCTGATAGGTTTGCTTGCTGAACAGGGCGGAGTATACTGCCGAAACTCTGGTTGTAGGTGGATGTATAGATAAGTAGAAATGTTTGAATTTTTCCGTTATCCGAACTAATAAGATGACGGCGTTCAGATGACGGAGATATCCGACATCCGAACTTTGAGTTAGATCGAATGTCACCTTTGAACTGAACCCAGATGATACTCGTCCTTTGGGTTCAGCCACGTACTGTCTGGCAGCATGAACTCAACCAGCGTTGGTACCCATGAGTAAATACTACATCGGGACGGGACATTTGAGAACGTAACGAACTTTGCTCCTCCTTGTATGTTGTCTCCTGTTCTGTTAGAAGCGCTGTTCTGTCAGCGTACACTCTCGACACAGCCCCACCGCACGATGTGAGCCAGTCACCGTCCAGAATGATGTCGCTTATTCCTGCTGTCTGTTTAAAACGGTGGGCGTGCGCCTTTTTATGACAGTCTAATTGAATACAGCCACAAAAAGGCGCATTTCCACATTTTCCACCAATAAGGAAATTGAACGATATCATCGTGACCGGGCATTGGTTCTACGCGTGCTGTGTGGTGAAGTTCAGCTTTTGAAGGTCTGTCAGTTTGTCACTCGTGCACTCTAAGAACAGAACTTCACCACATAGCACGGTAAGAGCCAATCACCATTCGCAGTGATATCATTGTTTCCTTATTGGTGGCAAACGGTAGGCGTACGCCTTTTGTGATATTATGCATTATGTTAATTGTCACAAAAAGTCGTACGCCTGTAATTTTTCACCATTCAGGGCAGTGAAGGATATCATTCTGTAACGTAATTGCTTCCCAACATGTTGGGCGATGAAGTTTTGTTTTAGAGTGTGCGGTAAAATGTTGCCTTTACTTTATGCACAGTTATTTTCCCTTGGGGTTTCGTGGGAAAAAGTAGTACACATAGCGCCAACCGTCCAACAGAATGATATCTTCCAGAGAGAGAGATTTGTTGAAAACCTTGTGGGAGGAGCATACTTGGACAAGATAAGCTTGTCCAAGTATGCTTCTCCCATATGGTTTACAACAAATCTAAGCACTGG
>JARGYV010115749.1:0-13624 GCA_029532675.1 Ornithodoros moubata | reverse complement strand
CGCCTTTTTGGGACACTTATGCACACTGCATAAGTGTCCCAAAAAGGCGTACACTTCCCCTTTACAGTACCTTCGCGCCTATAATCACACATCTGTCAGTCACAGTTCAAACGTCGTACCCGCGAATTTACGGCCTCGTGAAACTGCCATTGAAGTGTCTTTTTGAACGTGCATCTTATAGGCCGCCTTATTTGTCGACACCTTGACAGGTTTGCAGACGTTCGTCCGAATTCACGACGCCTGAGCTTATATCGAAATCTGAACCAACCATAACAACGCCATACTCACCCAACCTAAGCGTCTCCTTAGGGCAAGCGCCTCACTAAGGGCTCACAAATTATTGTGTATGTGTATTAACGAAAGAAGGGACATTGCGCAGACAAGCTGGTGCATGATCAACAGATAACCGAGAGGCGCGGAGAAAGGGACAACACGACAAAGATCCTCAGACACAGCTAACCTTTATTGGACGAACCAGCCTTATATCCCCAACATGTGCTGGAGGGGGGGAGAAGGAAAACAGGAAGGATTACTGATGACATTGCCCCTTCTAGAAATTTCCACAGATTCTTTTAAAAGCCTACGGTGTTTGTCACGCTCCACCGCAACAACGATGGTCTCCGAAAAGACGGGTGAACAACCCCGACATTCTCCTAGGTGATTCACAATTTCCGAGAAACCTGACCTCTTTTTGACTAATGCTGCATGTTCACGAATGCGCTCAACCAGGCAACGACCTGTTTGACCAATGTACACAAGGCCACACTTTAGGGGAATAGAGTAGACGACATTCTTCCTGCAAGGTACAACGTGGTTTATGTGTTTTATGTGTATGTGTATAACAGATACAGTCGCTCCAATCACATCCCGGTACACGCAGTAAACTTGCGAGAGTGACCTTCTCGTCGTATCTCGCGAGCAAACAGTTCAAGTGCCATGACCAACAAAATTCCACGCAAAGCGTCCTGTGGGATACAGAGATGCTACCACAACGCTTATACAACAGGCCGCAGATAGTTTAAAGGGCCCGAGACAACAAATTCTCATTTAGGTTTTTTTTTCTTAAATATTGAAGGGCGAAAAATATAAAACATTCCTGCAAATTTTGGAAGGAACTTTGGCAAGGATTGGTCAGAACGATTAGCCAGGCACTTTCTTTTTAAGCTGTGCTTTCCGTAATACGCCTCGCGGCTCCTCCTCACCCGCCTCGCCCTACCAGAGAGGAGGGGCAGGGACGTTATAACTACTTTTGTACACTTCTCCCTCTGAGGGTATAACGTAGTATCGCAGTAATGATTTTCACATCATTTGACTTATTTGCACATAATTTTAACTCATTTGTAATTTGTGAAATAATCTTGATGAATTGCTGTTTGTGATCAAGACTTAGTCACTGGCACTTTACTGGGACGAAACCCACCAATTATTATTATTATCACTGGCACTTTATGTTGATGAACCGGGCTAATTACGCACAGAAGGTTCACCAGTTTACAATGGTGGTTCGTGCATTCAAGCCACCAGTATGCAGAAATCCATAGCAGGAGCTCAGCGATTATACATAATTTCCGTTCAACGAATAGGGATTCCGCAGTTCCGGTAGAATATGGCGGCTTCGGTGGAATAAGCATCCGGCGAGGGAAAAGTATTCTTGCTTCTGAATTAGAACACAACGGCGGCGTTTCCAACGGTGGGAGTGATGGGTCATTTATTGCCCTCAGGGCTTGTACCCTAAATCAATATGACACTGTTGACCCACGACTTGTCTCGGACCCTATAAATGAAATATTAACGAGATGAAGGGTGAAGGTGTGAATAGGGGGACTGAAGCTTTTTTCATGAAGCTCCTCAGGAAATGTCAGAAACCTCTCAGCTGTCCTCCCATACCCTTGACGCCTTTTTTTTTTTTTTTTTTCCTTTTCAGTACCGCATCAATTATCTCCTTGCCACAGTCACCTACCTGCCCTTCACTGTCGGCTTCATTTTTGAAGAATATATGCATGGCGACATCAACCAGACCATAGCAGGAGGCGTGAGTATGTCTACAAGTACGGAAATACATGTAGCATATGGTATCCATGCACAGATAGGGTGGAGTGAACAACATCCTGAATTTTATCCTTCTGTTCGGCACTGAGCTCTAAAGATAGCCAAAGAATATCCCTGCGTAACAGTCGCTGTGACGAATGATACCGTTGCGCCCATAGATCGATTATTTTCGGTTTCTGCTTGATAAGAACGTGGAACAGCATCTGTGTGCAGCCCGAAAAACGAGCCACCGCAACTCCTCTTTTTTAGTATCAGCTTGGCACGAATCACGGGTAAGAAAGTACATAAAACGAAAGAACAAAAAACTACGTAGCCTACATAAATAATTGTTACTTTATTACAAACCTTAATTTGCAAAGGACTTTCATTATGGTTTAGGATCCGAATGTTTCCTACGTGATGCGTGACGTGACGAAAGGCGGAGACTGTGATTCCTATTCCATGTGATCAACTCTCACCCTGGAGTTTGCACTGCGCACAGGGAGAATCCTGACAAAACACGGAACCAATCAGGATGAGGTGTATTTGACCCTGCATACGACCAGCGGCATGACCGAGTGCACTCAGGCGTTACTCATTCATGCTATACACTCTTAAAACAGAACTTCATCGCATAACACGGTGATGAGTAATTGCCTATCCGAATGATACCTTTTTGGAGGCGCCATTTGCTGAAAACAGTGGGCGTACGCCGTTTCGGTGACATTTATGATGTACATGACTGTCAGAGAAATGGCGTACACCCACTGTTTTCAGCAAATGCCGTTTCTGAACGATATCATTTGGAATAGCGATTAGCCATCGCCATGCTATGCAGTGAAGTTCTGTTTTAAGCGTGTACGGTCGACTATGCCGTAAGGGGTTTTTCCTGGGTTTCTGCCTCACAAATTAAGGCGTATGTCGGCACAGCTCCCTGTGCCGATGGCCCAGGACGCACGTGTCCCCCAGAGTGAAAATAGCTGCCTTAACTGAACAAGCTGACCTCACTCACGCACGCTTGTCGTTCGAAGCACCACCACCTCTGAATTACTTGTTCTTTTACTAGGGTGCTGATAGGAACGTGACAGCGCCACGACCCAAGAGAGATTAACTTTTTGAGTTTTTTGTGTTCCAAGACCCATTAGAGAGAAACCGTGCGTGACGTGAGCAGAATTTCCGGCCAATGGGACATCCGAAATTAAAATCACCCCTTTTATCACATATAGGGCGCCGCAAATAGCGATTTTTTTCGTGATTATGAATACTTATCAATTACACAGGAAGAACATAATTCAAATATCTTAACAGCAAGTTTTTGTGACCAAATGTAGCAGCGAGCTGTTGAGTTACATTCGTGAGCGGATGCACTAAAATGGTCTGGCACCAGGCGAGAATGATAATGTTTCATATGCAATGTGAGGAAAATGTGATTTGCCGTGAGATTAGGTGGCCACTAAGTTGAAACAAAATGCTTCATGTCGGGAACACCCGATATTTTGCTCACAGTCTGTTTTGGCCGTGCGAATATCGGCTGCTTCCAACCTCAGACGTTTTGCTCGAAATTGTACACTACCGTTTCGCTGGATCTCTTCTTCATAAGTATACTGAAAATTTATAAGAAAACGAAAATACAAGTGACAATTACATCATGTCTTACCCTTTGCATGCACTAGCCATGGCAGAAACGAGTCTGACTGTCTCTCCTTTTTCCAGGTCCTCAGCATCACCAACTCATTAGTGTACATGTTTAACCTATGCATTAGCTATGAACCACGATGCCTGAAACCGCGAAAGAAGACGAAGCTCGATATGAAACCTAGTAAAAGGAAGAAGGGAAGTAAAAAGGACACAAAACGGGAGAAGACGTCGACCCTCGTCGACATCGACGGACCTTACTCTATCCCGACAGTGCGTACCGAACGCGATATCCTTGCTAACGGTGACACAGACACGTATCAGAGGTTTCAACGAATGGAGGAGGTAAGGCGTCTGGCTAAGATGGATCCCGACTATGCCATGAAACAGCTGAACTTCGCAGCGTTTCAACCTACTCCACCTTCAACTCCGGCGCTGCTCACTGCTTTACCTGGTATGTCTTGCAGGAATCGAAAACTATTTGTTGCGGTTGGAGTACGAACCGGTAATGATTTACCATTTGCTTCGAGGCAGAGATCACTGTTCAAAGTCGCTCACAAGCCTTTCATTCATGCCCGCTTCCCCAACTTTTGGACAGAATAATTGAAACATCAAATTATTTCAGAGTGCTTGAGAACTAACTAGTAGATTTGAACTGGGACCGACCTCGAAAAATGGCGTATTGTTGGTAACGTCTTTCGCAGTTAACCTCTGTGTTACTCCGCTCCTTTTTTAAAAAAATAATATTATGTTCTGTAGAGAGGAACTGCAGCGAACAATTTGAAATTTAACTGAATGAAATATGAAACTTAGGGCGAAATGAAGCGTCACCTGAATGGACAGGTAACAGCAACTGTATGCTTAGTAATCGAATCATATTAATTCTTATAAGGAGAGACAGAAAGCCCTGTTTTTTTCTCAAAAATGAAGAGGTCACGTGATTTCACGGGTATTTTCATCATTTTTTTCAACCCCTTCGGCGACACACTACGTTCCTGACCTCAAACCTGAACTAGTAAAAACTCTCAAGCAAACCGCATTGGCTCACAGAGCATTAGAGAGGATGGTTCAATATAAGGGAACATTGTACCGACAGTCGCTCAAGACAGGATATAAAAAGGAACCATTCCGTGATGAATCAAATGATTTGTTCGTTTCAGGTGAGCAGTACAGAAAGGAACCCCCGGCATCTCTAAATTCCGAATGGGGACAGCATCGCCACGTCTATGACGACGACACCTGGGAAGAAGATCATAGGCCGACTAAACGTACAGTATATGCCAGATACAGGGACACGTTTCTGCCGGGAGATGAAGAGATTTTCAACCAACCACCTACGGGCAAAGAGTACATAATCCCCATACACGTGGAAGGCCGAGGCGTACTTCCCATGAGAGGCGCCATCAAGCGTCCAGAGAGTCCCCTCAGAACACCCATGCCAGGGACGACGCCCGCAGTGACAGACACGAGCTTGACGACTGAGACGACCGGTAGTCCCAGCAAGAAGAGGGCTGCTAAGAAGGAAAAGAAAAAGAAGAAAGGAAGCAAAAAGAAGAAGAGCAGTAAGAGTAAAAAGAAAAAGGGCAGCAAGAACAAGAAAAGCAAGAAGAAGAAAAAGAAAGGCAGCAAAAGCAAGAAGAGCAAGAAGAAGAAAAAGAAGAAACGCAGCAAGAGCAAGAAGAGTAAAAAGGAGAAAAAATGATGGGCTTTGAAGATGGTAGTATATGGATGTTAGTACATAGTTTAATCTCCCTGGTCATAGGAATGAAGGAAGTGTGCTTCGACGGTTATGTGTATAATAATGCAGTTGTGCAGAGGCGTCAAGACAGTGCAAATAAAGTACATTGTTACCGGAATGCTTTTCCAATGTGATCGCTGCTGAATTTTATTGTATGCTATTTAGCCATCTACATAGATATCAGTCGCAGTATGGTGGCGCTGGTGGTCACCGAGATCTACATATACCCAGCACTTGATTGCACCGTTGATTGTACACATACGTAGTGCGACTCCCGAAGGCTATAGTATGTGATCCAATTATTATCTGGAGGTTTATATGATATGAGGGCAGTTCCACAGTGGTACCCCTCTGTCTTGTGTAACCTTTGCTGCTAAATAAAACTATCAGTTACGTATCACAGCGTAACGCGCACCAGGCTGCAGGTCAATTGTTTTCCTTACAGTACATGAAATTCAATTTCAGGGTCGTGATTTCCGACGTAAGGGGACCCTCATCTAGATATCAACATTTTTGTTGAGTACGCTTATGCATGTGTTCTCTCTAGGTTAACAAAATCGAGATAGCGACGAAAAAAGAAGAAAAAGGAAAATTACGTTTGTTCATTCGTGGCTAATCTTCCTTCCAATGGCATTCGTCGAGATCCATTTGATGACCGAAAAGTAAGGAGCGAACACGAATATTGGCGTTAAATAAAAAGACGCAGTACATCAGATGCGATGGAACTGGGTTTTCCATATTGATTCAACTGCTGTATAACAGTGTTGTCTTAAAAATAAAAAAAAAAGATCTAGATCAACATGCTGGATATCATAAATATAAAGCCGGCCTCGAACACAAGGTAAATGTTGGTATGTGAATGTAAACGTAAATGCGTTGCTAGGTTAGGCTTACCAGAAGACTATTAAGAAAGTTGGATAGAAACAAACAGCGAATGAGTTTACGTCACAAGAATTTTAGAAGGATGTGTCAGTGACATGCGTGTCACGAGCAGGCATAGTCGTGGTGATGGCGACGTGGGTGACAAGTAGATACATAATACTCAGAATCCACGAAGGTCGTGTGCCGTCTAATTTGCCAGTGCCTCTGCTTTGTGCTCGACCAAACTTGTCAGTATTGCTCACTTGTGCTCGGCCAGACTTTTCAGTGCTGCTTACTTGTGCTCGATCAGACTTACCAGTGCCGCTGCTTGTGCTTGACCAGACTTGCGCTGACACTGCATTGCACTCGGGCAAGTCTTCCACCTGACCAGCAAGTCATAGCCGGCCCGTTCAACGCTTTCCTTCCTCCCTTCCTCTTCTTTTCCGCTCAATAGAACCTCCAGCGTCGCCCCAGCTAGGTGGTCGAGGAGCAGGAGGCTTGGCGCCGCACAGTCTGGGTCCATTCAGGCTGTCTTTGTCGTAACCCCACTCGATGCCATGCCGGAGCCATTGGCTTCGGCTCGCTTTGAAGAAGGGCGCGTGAAGGGTAGATCATCGGTCCTGTCCGACTCCTCTGCGCTAGTTCTTGGTAGGACTGTGCTCAACTCAGCAAGTAAAAAATGAAGGTCCTGACCTACCGCTCCGACTCTGTCACGAGGTGCCGGTGAAGTCTCTACGACCTCGACATTAGCCACTTGCATTGCACTCTGCCCCACTAGCTTTGGACCCATGGGTTCTGGACACAGTGAGAGGGTACCCGTTGGAACCAGAATACGCCCCACCAGTCAGGACGCAGCAATCGACACAGATTCCCTCTCAGGGGACGAGACAGGCAGTACAGAACCACATACACAAAGCAGCAGTTTCCGTGATCCCATCAAGAAAAGTGGAATTCCTTTCCCTGCTGTTAATTATCGCAAAGAAGGGGGGAGGGGGTATGGCGACCAATTCTAAACTTATGAAAATTTAGACTGGGTGCTCGTTATGAGCACTTCAAGGTGGAGGGCTGGCACTCAGTGCGGGGCTGACCCAAGAGAGAAATTTCCTAACGTGCGTGGATCTCGGGGACGCATATCAACCACTTCCCATTAACAAGGAAAGGCCTTCGTTGTGTTTCAGATGCGATCCCACGTGCTACCAATGCAATGCTCTTCCCTTCGGTCTCAGGTCTGCTTCACGCGTGTTCACAAAGCTTCTGAAACCTGTAGTGGCGGCTTTACAAGCACAAGTTACTCTTGTTAGGACAGGACGATAAGGAAACTTTCCAGGATGATATTAGCATTGAAGAAATCAGGGGGGCAGTAAGATCAATGTGAACAAACAATATACCTGGGCTTGATGTTTTATCGCGAAACTGTTTCAACGCCTACACTCTTAAAACAAAACTTCAAAAGTTCCGTTGACCAAATTCAACAGCATGATGTCATCCCATTTATGTCAGGTTGCAGCCGCTTAACGTCAAATAGCCCTTGATAGTTCTTGATATCCTGATAAGTCACGCGGTCATCGGCGTACGATCTAATCGATGGCATTGCACGATTAGGAAGGTCATTGATATAACTTAGAAAAAGCGAAGAACCAGGTACGGAACCCTCTGGCACGCCAGATGTATCAGGAAGGTGAGATGATTCCTAGTCCGAACTGCGAGCGATTAGATAGAAAGAATTCCATCCACTTTAGACATTAGTTATCAGCGTTTAGTTTGCTTAACTGGTACAGAAGAGGCGAGGGCGGAGCCTTACCAAATATTGTAGGAAAATCTATACAAACGGATACAGTTGGCGTGCGATTCATTATCTAGAAGATAACGGATGAGTGAAGGAAGCTGTAGCAATGGGTCAGCTACTAAGTCAGGCTAGGATACACAGGTAGAGATATGAACGGTTTACTGGAAGTAACAGGGAGAAAGGCCAGCGTGGCTGCCGGTTGAAGGAACCGTGGCGTTCTGACAACGAGCCTTGCTTCGTCGTCCTTTTAAAGGCCTTGTTATGGCGATGGCGAAGCGGGTGCCGATGGCCATGTGGCTGATCGGAGTGGTGCGTGCTGCCACCAAGCTGCTCACCAAACTCATGTACCGTTCTACGGGGTAGCTCACATTTCAAGTGTCTTGAAATAATAAAAGGACAAGCTCAAGTCGTCGTCTCATTTTTTCGAATACTGGCAGCCACTTGTCTCAAGCCTCATTGACATTTTTTTTTTTTTTTTTTCAGATTCCGATTTGCAGACCCAACCCAACCAAACAAAGAAAGAAACAAATCTTACACTATGTATTTGAATGGCCTACACATGCTCCATCTCGATATATAGAGGTGCCAGTGGCGCCTGTGTAAATTTCAGTTTCACATTGCTAAGCACGGGATGTTCGTCAATACTGCTGGCAAAGCCTATCCCTATCTCTCCATCTATCAGGCAAGGATGAATGACCGTAATATCGGATCCACAATGTTCTTCTACATTAATGGTGCCTAATACTTAACTTTATTCCAGCGAAGAGTAGACCGTGGTTAGCATTTCCGCACGTGCTCCTGCGTCTAAGGTGTCATACTGCGCTAATATCGCACACCCACAACGTTCTGAGCAGCCACTGTGCACTTAGCTGGCGCCAAACTGACGACGACAACACTATTGCCTTCTTCTTCTTCTTCGGCGTTTGGCCACTGATGAGCGTGGGTATTGGTAAGTTAGAAGCGGGCTGTGGCCATTAAGACGTGGTATAGATTGCTTTCGATAAATATTTTTCACAGTGCCCTGGGTGTAGTTTTCCAAGTGACAGAATGGATGCGAGGGTGAAGGGGGCTCCGTGCCGGCGGCACGAGGCTTGTAGTGCATTGGAACGCCAGACGGAATATAGACGCCACTCCAGCAGAAAGTGGGGGGCCGTGTCGCTCATGCCGCACAGTGCACAAAACGCAGCACAGTGCACAGTTCAGGGTATCGACAGTAAATGTTGCGTCTGTGTGAGAGAGGGGCAGAGACGATGATGAAGAGGGGAATTGTAGAGACGTAAGAAGGCGGAGACGGTGAGGTACCGCATCCGCTCTTTGAGGGGTGCGACTCTTGCTTCCAAGTACAGGGCATCATTTGCTGAGTAAATGGGAAGAACGAGGCACAGTCGAAGAACCCGGCGTTCGAAGGAGAAAAGTTTTGCGAGGCGGCAGTCTCGCATCTGGGAGAATAAAACAGAGCCGATTTCGAGGATGGGACGAATGTAGGCGATGTAAAGGTAAATAAAAGCACCGCGCCGCATTCCAATTCTGGGGCTGGAGCATATCGCAAGAAAAACAGCGCCCGTTCGGCCTTGGCAACTGTGTAGTCCAGGTGTGCTGTTGCCACGACATTTGGTCATCGTACCAAAGGCCCAGGTATTTCAGTGACCTTACTTGGAGCAAAGAGGCCAGCTCCACGTGGAAGTCAACGGAGATGAAGTCGTCAATTGGGAATGCAGTAACGGCACTTTTTTTAACATTAAGTTTGAAATGAACAGAGTCAAGGCACGTGGTAATGATGTCCAGGTATGATTGCAGGGACGAGTAAAAAGAAATAATGGCACATTTTTTAACACTAAGGCTGAGGTGAACAGTGGTAAGCACACGGGGTAAGCTCGTCCAGGTGTAATTGCACGGAGAAGTAAAGCTCTGCAGGAGAGTCTGCCATAGCGAGAAACGCGATGTCGTCCGCATACGTGAACGTCTGCACTGACTGGACCAGGAGGAGAGAGCTCATGAGAATATTAAATAAGAGTGGAGACAGAACAGAACCTTGTGGGACGCCTCTGTGCAAAGGGAAAGCGGATGAGAGAGATCGGCCGTCAGAGCAGACGAACGTCCGATCTGTAAGGAAAGATCGGATCCAGGCGCGAATGTATCGGGACACAGAGTATGCCTCGAGTGACTGGAGGAGGGTGCTATGTTCGACGCTGTCGTAGTAGGCTTTAGCAACGTCTAGCGTAACCAAGGCCGTCTTGCATTCGTCTTGCACGGGCAAGGCGGATCCAGGTGTTCAAGGTAATATGAGCAGTCCAGGTGGAGCAGTGTTGTCGGAAACCGATCTGACTATTGTTCAGTATGCCAATGTTTCCAACAAAGGCAGTTAGGCGCTTGTGTAGGACCCGCTCGACCAATTGCCTCAAGGCAGAGGTCTAAGCGATAGGTCTCATTTTATCTAGGTGTAGACCTTCCGATAGTTTCTTCTTCAACAGGATCGCAGATGCAGATTTCCAGATGTGAGGGAGCCAAGCATGGGTAAGAGACATGTTCACAATGTTGAGAAGCTCTGCGGGATGAGCTGACCACATGTACTTAATCGAGCGATTCGTTATGTGGTCAGGGCCTGGAGCGGTGAAGGGCAAGTTATGGACGATACTACCGAGTTCATCGGTGTCAACGGGGACGTAGAGAGGATCCTGTTCGACAATGAGGCCAGGGGGAGCGGGCAGGGGGATCCTGTTGCGGAAGCGTAGAGCTAGGCCGCGAGCGATTTCTTGTAAGCTGGCGTGCGACTCTGAGTCAGAAAGCGTGGAGCATGACGAAACAGTGTTGGAGACAGAGCGACGGATGAGAGTTATGTGTCGGTTGAGCGCCTTTTTGTTACGTGGTTCAGAGATGAACGTGTTTCTAGAATTATAGAAGACTCGTTTGGCTTGGTTGATGCACGGCCGTGGTTGATGGTTCTCTTGAAAGCGGCCTTTGTGAATTGGAAGTTCCTCCAGTTGAAAAAACAGGAGTTTTTTTAGGAGGGATTTCCATCTAGCCTTGCGATGGCTCCAGTCTCTTGTGCGGGCTTCGGTCAACCAGGGAGCAGATCCGGACTGCGTACTGTTTGTGACAGAGAAGGAGGATTGACTGGAGCAATGTGAAATTCCGGCAACGGCCAGCTGAACGCGATCTAGTGGGGCCTCGCTTATATTCGACGCCAGGCAGCGTGCGAGAAGGCGGCGCTGAAGTTTATGGTTACAGTGGCGGTGGTAAGAGATTATCACACTTGAAGGGACCGCGATTTCAAAGAGAATCGGTAAGTGATCACTGTTTGTGCCCTCTTTGATTGTCCTCCAGGACGGAAGATGAGAGGGGAGAGAGGAAGAAGAGAGGAAGGTCAAGTCCAGCACTGACCGGCAGAGAGCACGGGCTAAGGTGAAAGAATCGGTATTACCCAGACGAAGGGCGCGGCGAGATGTGAGGTCGACTAAGCCTTGCCCATGAGAATCTGTTTTGAATCCCCACATGACATGGTGAGCATTGAAGTCGCCGCCAAGTATAAAATCGGAGTCCGAAAACGTGATAGCAGTATCAACAGCAGAACAGGGTATGAAACCGCTGGGGTAGTAAGCATTTAGGAAGACTAAGGGTCCGCGCTGAGAGAGCCTCACGGAAACACTGAGAATTTCGCAGGAGGGAGAAGAGTGTTGAAATGTGATAGCAGGGGCCTGTACAAGGTGGCTTGAGATGAGGGTGAGACGGCCACCACCTCGTCTGTCAGGTCTGTCGAGTCGAAAGCACTTGAAGCCGGGGACAGAGAAATGGGTTGCAGGAGAGAGTCAAGTTTCTTGCAAGACAATGATGTCGGGGGAGTGAGTATGAATAAGTGAGAAAGGTCCTTACGAGCAGATTTTACAGAATAGCAGTTGCACTGAAGGACACGCTGGTAAGCCACAGCGGTGGCCAGGATGTCATCGCCTGTCGTTTTTTTTTTTTTTTTTTTTTATCTGAAGGCTTTGAAGGACACAGTTTGTACGGAGGGTCTCCTTGGTTTGGAGCTAGAGGTTGTTGCGATGTGTATGGATTCGGTTTGTTCAGTTTCGGCGCCTGAGGGAGCAACGCCATGAGCACTTGAAAGGAGTTGCGACTGGGCGGTCAAGAAAGCCCGTGGCGAGTCTGGTGACATGGGAGTCGGGTCGACAATGGCAGGTGAGGGCCGACTGGTCTGAAGTAGAGGTTGTAAGATAAAACAACTGCCCGTATCAATGTCCATTGTCACCTCCGATGTTTTAACGGGGGGAGACATGGGAATTGATACATTGCCAGTAAGGACCGACAAGTAGTTGGTCAGGGTCGGCAAGGAAGTGAAAACGGTTTTAAGGTCCTCCTTGAATTGTGTGCGATCCTCCTTCAGAAACGCAAGGACCTCCTGGATATCGGAGGATGAGAGGGCTGATGAGGGTACGGAGTGTTGGTGTACTGCTTTGGTAGCGTATGATGTTCGGGGAGGGAGGAACGCTTTGGCCTCATATCTCGAGCAATGACATGCCATTCCTTGGGCATAAGGGGAACGTTCCGTTATTCTCCGTTGTTTTCACATTGAACGATGCATGAGAATTTTTTACTGCATCTTCCTTTCCATCATCTGGAACTTCATCACTGTATATCTCAACAACAGAAGAAGACCTCCCTCCTGCCGCTAGGCGTCCGTAGCAGGCATTTTGTTCCGTGATCGTAATCTGCGCAACTAACGTATTTCCTACTGTGCTCATGATTGTTAGTCGGACGAGAGGCTCGTTGTTCTCGGCGCGTTTTACTTCGCAGTTGGTAGACACGAGTCTAGGCACCTACGTTTGCTGGTTCGGGTGGACGATACTAGGACCCTTGGGTCACAAAATATACTGGGTCACAAACTACCTTAGAGTTTCAAGCGGTAGCTGTAGTTTGGTAGTGCAGTGCGAATACCAGGGCGTCACTCTCGTGTGTCGAAAATGCGGACGCGAGGTGCACCTGAATTCGGGCTGCAGCACACCAAAATGTGAAAGGTGTGGTGTTTTGGGGCATGAAACCTGCGACAGACCCTGTCCAAGACGTGGTGAAGATCATGCAGTCTCGGAATGCAAAACGAAAACGTTCGCCCCAGCGCCAGTTTATTCGAGTGGCCTAGTACCAGCGCTAGATGTAATTCCAGATACAAACGACTTAATCATGGATAACCAAAGTACATATAAGGACACTGAAGTGGCAATTATAGGAAAGGTTTCAGAAGAGAGACGTTTTTCGTCGTCAAGAAGGGTCAAGCAATACTAGGTCTAGAAGCCAGCGAATCCTTGGGTCTCGTACGGCGCACAGTGGACACCGTCAACTCTGCGCTTCAGTACGAAGCAATCAGAGATATGAAACACGTCTTCAAGGGCTTGAGCTGCTTGAAAAAAAAACGTACAGCGTGACTCTGCAACAGGGCTGGGCAGTAATACTGATATTTGGTATTGTCGCGTCGGGCGTCCCTATTCTATCCAGGATGCTTGCACTGCGGCGGCGGATTGCGGCTGCCTAACGTAACGTAACCTAACCTAACCTAATCCACTGAAAATTGGCCTGCCAGTCTG
>JARGYV010115748.1:0-13976 GCA_029532675.1 Ornithodoros moubata | reverse complement strand
CTGCGCTCAAGATCGCGGGTTCGATCCCGGTCGAGGACGGTAGCAATGTGGGGGAGGTAAAAATTGTTACTGGCACCGTGTGTCGGAGATTTCCGTCAAAAGATCCCCAGGTGGTCTAAATTATCCGCAGTGCTACCCTCTTGGGGTGCACCATGCCGCCAAGTAGGCAGGCAGACCGCACCCGCTTCCTCTACAACAAATTCTCGATCGCGTCAATGATGGCTTACATGGGGTCGAGTGAACAGACGAGGCCCTGCAAACAATACACGCGTTAAGTGCCCGATAAGAGAAACTAATAAACTCACTTTTGACTCACTAGTCGGTCCGTGATTGAGCCCCGACCTTCATTTCTATGTGATACTCTTCACCCACCTCGTGTCCCTATTGTTTCTCGCTGTGCCGGAGGTGCTATCTACGCCTGTTTACGCTGAGCGGAAAAAACGCTCGGAAAATGGTGCGTTTCGTCGATTACACGGTGGACCTGTTACAAGGTTGTAAGGGTCACTCGCTAAGCTGGAACATGCATCGTCGTTCTGGCACCTGTTTTGAGGGACGTCGAGCGGAAGCTTCCCTACGAGAGGGGACTTTCCCTCTGTAACCCTACCCGCCGCGACAGCAATAAATCGAACATCTGGCGCCAGAGACAAGCACTGCTCGAAGTTGGGTTGTGCACTGCCTGACAGCTTCGACAGGAAGCACTTAATTTGGAGTGGAGAGTGGGAAATCGGGCGGTCCTGGTGCTGTCACCAATTTAAATTGGTTCAGCCAAGGGTTCGAACCCTTTGGGCCCAGACCGTCCGATTGATGGTTCCTGGCAGGGGTGGTGGCCCCAGTTTTGCCCTTTTTAAGCGGCTGTAGCGGCGGGGAGGGAGAGGCTGACGACTGGTGACCGGACGTGAAGTGATGAGGACTCGACTGTAAATAGTACATAAGTCTGGATAAAGTCTTTGTAAAGTCACCTGTCCACGCGTCTCGGCTCCACTTAGTGATGAAAGCAGAAAAGCAAGCAACATCTAAAGGAAGAAAAGACCGATCTTCTACTAAGGTAGAGCGTAAATCATCAACGTCGGGAGACTCCATCCGTCGCTGGACGTCCGTCCCACTGAACGCCCGAGGAAAGCGCTTCGTATCCGTCTGAGAATACCGTCTGAGAAGCGGGTTTTGTATAGAGCAAACGAAAAACAAATGTTCTCGCTCAGCAGTTCTCGCTTAACGAGTTCTTTCATCTTTTCATCGTTTTCGCTGAGGTCTCACGAAAAGACAGATACACAGTCTTATACAAACCTCAACTTCTTCTTCTTCTTCCTCCACCTGTCTGGCCATTAGCCACGGCGGCGTTTGGCCACGGATTAGCGTGGGTAATGGTAGGTTAGAAGCGGGCTGTTGCCATTATGATGCTGTACAGAGCGCTTTCGATGTCTTTTTCACAGTGTCCAAGATGAAGTTTACCAAATGAGAGGATGGATGGAGGCGGCACGAGGCTTCTAGCCTTAACTTAGCTGTACACGTATGAGACATGCGTTCGGGTGTAAATTCATGATAAATACCTTTTTTATTCCATACTTAACCTGGATATGTGTATTTTATTGGTTTCATCACACAAACTTGTTTCGTACATGTGGAAAACCACAGGCGAACTGAGCACTTCAAAACGGCAACAACCTAGTAGTTGGAAAACGGAGCGTCATCGGAGGCAGAAGGGGGGATAGAGTCGTTTGCACCTCTCCGTACACTTTGGGAACTTCAGCCTTGAGGACAGCATGACAGAAAGCGTCGCTGTCTCTGAGCCCGTGGAAATAAATAAATCTAGAAATGTTAACACTTGCTCTGGAAGAAATGAAATTAGCCCGTTCTTAGAGCATAACCGATTAACGCAACTGAACACGAGGAGAGAAATTAGAGAGTTTTAGTTGCACAGTTCTCCGACTCCGAAAGCTTTCCGACTCGTCAGAACGAGAACTGCGCACGCGTGACCTGGGTCGGAAGCGCGCGATCCTATCGGACGACTATCGGGTTCCGACTCGTTCCGCATGAATCGGGCCTGTATCGTTGTCCGAATCATGTCCTAGGAAAAGACAGAGGAAGAAGAAAAGGCGGCATTTCTTCTCTACTTGAGTGGAGGCAGAGGCAGAGTTCAGGTGGAGGCAGAAGAAGAACACGACGCTTGGATGAGTCGTACACGTTGAGTCGGCTTGTTTTCGTTGGCGCCAGCTAAAACTGGGAAATTCCCCACATCACCATCACCATTTAATTGTTGTTCTTGGGAAATGACATACTTCCGATAGGCACCTACGATACTTCGTTTCCGTTGCACCGTATCGGTGCTGGACTTATCGGGTTGGAAAATCTGCGCAACTAAAACTCTCTATTGGTTTGCTTTATTATTACGAGAACAGACGATATTGAATTCATCAGGTACCATTTGTATTAGACCCAAAAAGTACGAGAAAAAAAAGAATGGGATGACTAATGATCGGGGATATTTGTAACGCCAGAAGGGGATTTGAATGGAATAGATGTTAGTCCCACATGGGGGCTACTCTTCAGATGGATGCTTGAATGGAGCCAGATCCAAAATGAAAAGAGATACGAAAGCTAATCCATGTGCGGATGATTCCTTGGAGTAACACAATGCGGACCCGTCATGTACATGAGCAGAGGGGGTCATCGGGGCTTTGCTTCCTCGTCTGCTGCACACCTTTGATCTCTTGGGCGCCAGATAGTCATCACAGCGCTGGCGTTGTGGAAATAACGGCCTTGAAATGCGCTCACAATAATGAATTGTCATTACTCGAATTCGTACTTTCCTCTTCTTGCTGCAATAGCGGCCGCTGCAGTATTTGTCAATAGCTACACGGACTACTACAATCAGTATTTAATCTCCTACTCGGAATTCGCTGCTGCCATAACAAGTTTTTACCACTAGTACAGCACACGACATTTCACTTCACAAATAATCATGGCACATTTCGCGTAACGTGTCTTTATATTCTACATTTAGGCAAATAACTACCCGTCCATCAGATGCGACGTTTGTAGCGTCACATCTATCGAAATATTGCCGAGTTGCGTAAATTGCAATAATGATTCTGAACGAAATTTATGACACTTGAAAATCGTCACAATCAAAGGATATTCTAATCACTCGGAAGAAAAATTATTCACCTTTGAGGAGATGTGCGCAGATAATTGCATTTCTAAGGACGAAATTGAAAAGAAATAAATGGCTCACACTTCATCAGACACGTTAGAAAAAAAAAAATACAGCCAGAATCTAACGTTGAGGTGGTGCAACACTCATCTACTGCTGCGGTCAATTGTAACACAATTTTGTTTCGTTTAGTTTTGCTCACGGTTTAATCAGTCTTGTATTTAATGAAATAGACGTCTTGTGCTTTGGCTCTTATTATTCTTTTCTACGATGCTCAAGGGGTGCGAAGAACAAAACTGCATTTAAATAAATAAAATCACCATTCTAAATATTTTCCACCCTTGAGTCATAGGTCGGTCGTGACTGTGGCCATAAGTCCCAGGCTCTTCGACACTGGTGTCCAAAAAGGTCCTGCCTCCCAGACCAAAGCAAGCGGCACTTGCTCGATTAATGACGAGGCAACGCCAAGGCATTTTCGCTCTTTTTGCCTGAAAATACATTGTGTGGTGCTACGCAAGGCACTTCCGTATTTCATAGCCCAAGCACTTGCCTCAGCCGGATGGGGCCAGGCTCATCAAAGGACACTTTCGCGTAATACGTATTGCAGAGATGATTTATTTGACGTCATTTGTGTACGACAGACGGCGTGCCATTCGAGAGCAGCGAGACATCGGAAATGGAACCCTTACACGACACACGCTATATACCAGTGCCAGCTACATGCTCCATTTATGTTTAAACACACTTTTGGGTGTAATCTTGGTGCGACTTGGGTGTGAACCTTCATATATTATAGCCCCCTATTACAACATCAGTAAGAGGGAACAGTCTATTTTGGGGTGCAAAGTGGGCCGAGTTTCAGAATTCGCTCTGCACAGCATATTTATCGCCACTGGGTGACATATATTTTCACACTTTCTCTCTGTTGGGTTGCAACTTGTTGTCTGTTGGGAATGAAACCGCAAATAGAATGCTCGCTCCACATTTCGAAATCGAGTGTCATCGTCAGGAATAATTTTTCTTGAACTTTCTCGTTCGCTCGTCACGTCGTGTCAGGTTGAAGGGACGGTCTCGCACAAAACGACCTGTTTAAGACCTATGCCATCCTAATCACCATTGTCGAAAATGGCACAATGCGAATTTTTTTGCGCCACTAACGCAGCAGATATTAAGGTAAACGAATTAAATTGATACGACGACAACATCCGGTGACGTCAGCAAGTATGGAAGTCTGCTATTGGACGAAAAGCGCAGCGAATCGAGGCAATAGAAGCATACGACAGGGCCCCGGGTCTCATTCAAATTTAGTGTGAGCAAGCGGCGCGCAAGCCAATCACAAGGGCGGGAGACTCCGCATTTCCTGCCACTTCCTGCCGACGTCACCCCGTGACGTTATTTCCTGTAAGAAGGGAGGGAGACGATAAAAACACGTGACATCCATCGCCTGCTTTATCTACTGTTTTGTTAAATCTCTGGAAAACTATTGCGCTCCTGCCGGTGGGCTTTCTATGCGGTCTTCCATTAGTACTAACGATTCTTATTCCACCAAAGCTTCGAAACGGACATTTCTGTACGAGGCTGTGGCTTTAAATGATGTATCCTCGCCTGTCCTTCGAGTCATGTTTTCGTGTCGTACTTTTGAATACGTGACATAACGTGTTTGTGACGTGTATTGTATTTCGCCAAAAGCATGCAAAAAGTCAATCCAGCAAAAAGTCAATGTTTGGAGACACGTGGATCACAATTTGAATCGAGGTGAAGTTTCAAGTCATTTCTAGATTGATTATACTCAGAGACCCTATGGGATGACAGGCTGGCTTTGCTGGACAAGTTGGAGTACGAGACCCCGTAGCGGAAAGGTGACGGGAGGATATGGAGAGGGGCGTGTATTTCCAACAGTAGACTTTCAGCAAGGTGCTCAAAAGTCGCTGCTTTGTCCTGCACTAAGCGTTTTCATTTAGCTGTGCACCTCCACACCACGGGTGAGCTATCCTGTAAGTCCCCAGTGCTTATCGCCTATCGTAGATGGCTAATGGCCAGATCATGCTATGGCCATTAGCAGATGGCCATTAGCAGATGCTAAATGGCCATTAGCAGATGGATCTGGCTAATGGCCAGAGCGGTGTAGGAAGAAGAAGAAGAAGAAGAAGAAGTCTCCGCACTATTTTAATCAGCCATCAATCAATCACCCAATTAGCCAGTGTGAGTAGCAGCTCGTGCTCCGCGCGACCTTATCTTCCTGGAAATTGCTCGTAAATGGGAGTCACTCTATTGGAACATTATGCTGCACACCTTTAGCAGAATCGGACAACTCTTGTCGTTTTTCCAAGTTGTGAACGCTTAAAAGCCAGAACAAGCACTCTGCGTGCCTGTGGACGTACTTTTCGACATCAGCTGCTCTTTCCTGAATTCCTGCATGGTTGCAGCATGGAATTGGCCGTTATCCAGACGAAACTTACGAAGGCTCACATCTGGGAGATACCTGGAAGACTTTGATATGCAGTTCTAGTTATCATTTCGAAATAAACACACGATGGAAACGCATGGTTGTACTCGTGACCGTGGCTTTTCACGTTAGAGCCTTCGCTGGAGTATGGGAGCAAACACGTGCACATGTAAGTTCTTCTCGAATTGGAAGGTTACAGGTATTCGCACATGCACAGAACGCGATAAATACAAAACGTACGTCACATCTGTCTTGGATCTGCAGCTGCGACGCAGTTTATGGCGTTAGGTCAGTCTGCATCAACGTACATCGCTGGCTACGCAGAACACCTTTTCTGAATACGGCTCACGAAAGGCGTACAATTCCACCCAAAATGGTGTTAAAGCCCACATCTCTGAACAGGGAGAGAGTTATTTTTGCAGAGAGTGTTTCGAAAACAGAGTCGGTTAGAATGCCATCGATTTACACCCGAAAGAGTGCTTCACGGGTGCGGACTTGACTATCGGCACTACTCAACCAGAAACACCTTTCATATGTTTCTTTCTATTGCGAGTTGACATCGAAAATGGAGCAAATCTCCAAATTTGACGTGAGATCGTATAAGATGAGGGGAAGAAACGCATCTGACTTTCATGCAGCGTTAATGGACGGGCTGTACAATGAGCGCAGTGAATGTCGCGTGGCTCAGAAGAAACATTCGTCTTCTTCACCATCGTTTTTTTTCATTTTCACTGGCGATTCTTGCTTTAGAAGCTGTAACTGGAACCTGGCATCGAAAGCTGAAAGTTTTTACTCTTCAACGATGTGCATACGGAATGACAATCTACTGCACAGCAGCGTAATGGGAAGAGCTTTGATTGGGACCTCAGTGGTTCGTGCAGAGTTCTAGCAGTGCAGTGCCCGAGAAAGCAGTCTTTGGCCAAAGGAGATTGAAGAGAGCAATGGCGATTTTTGTGCAAACGATGAGCTCAGAGGAAACACGTTAAGCAGCCAAGAGTGTTTGCACCACCTTAACGTGCACTGGACGAAACACTAACCCACCTAACTTTCACGACGGCGTCAATACAGCTTTCTCGTTCACCAGACGTTCCTGTGACTTTGATTTCGGAAAACATGATATCGAAAAGTTGCGTATTGCGTGCAGTTATCTATTGCTCCCTAAAGCTTGAGTGAGTGACGATATTGCGGCCAACACACGCCAAGTGTCTCTCCTTGGGGTGAAATCGCTCGAAGCGACCTTCAGGGTTGATATGCTTCAGAATCGTAGTCTCTTGAAACGGGATGGATGTCGAATACTGGAAGAACCTTAGTAAAGTGTCAGTTCGGGGCCACGCCTCGTACCTCGAACGCGCCGCTCAATTCACGTGCAACGAAAAAAAGGAAGGTACTTTTAGATACAACCATATTATTATTCGCGGTTAGACTTCGAGGCGTGTACGAGTCATTAGTTTCTGAGTGAGCTTTTTGTCCGCATTTCATTAGCAGTGCACTTAAAAACGAAATATGCTACAGAATCGGGCAGTATACCTGGGAAGTCAGTTGAAAGTTTGCGTTGAGCGAATCTGAAAATTTCCCACGGATTCATTACTCATTTCTATTTGGATAAAATATTTAAAGATAAACTGTTCACTCCTGAAGCGGCCGTTCCCGTCCTATTAAGTGCGCTACATCATCGCTACATTGGAATCATCAGACGTGATAGGCTGACACATTGCTGCGGGACACAACATTAACATCCAGGAAACATGAGACAACTGAGATAACCACGTTTCGCATCCGATGAACCTGTCCACCGACATCGCTGATGAATGCACTGGACGTGATAATAGCCATGGAAACGAAGAAATCCTCCACTACAGGGGACCTTATTGCAATAACCTATCGCTACCGGTCCCCAATGGTAGAGGAACACCGGGTGCCGTTCAGGTGGAGCCACAACCGAAGATGGAACATCGGCGTTCGTCCAATGAGAGCGTTGCTCATGCACTTTTCCTTTTGACGTACTTGGATCAGCATTCTATTACTGATATCCACAATCAGCCGAGGTGGCCCTGTACACGACAACACCATTTCACCATGTTCGTCTACATGAGTACATCCTTGGTTTCTGGGATCTTGATGCTGAATAACGATCCCAGCAAGAGGACACCAGCGGTCGTGATGATGGGAGCTGCTTTGCTGATTTCCAGCAGATGGCCAAAAGTCACAATGCCTAGGAGAGAAGCCACCCGACTTGTGGCGCTTAAGAAGCCGTATGCTGTGCTCCTGAAAAGAGAACCATGTTCTGACCATGCGCAGATGACTGAGTGAATCAAGTGTTACCTGAGTGTTGCAGGGTAAGACTCCGTCGTGATCACGTCCACCGCGTTCCAAGCAGATATGGAGACAAAGTTGAAGATAGCTTGGAATGTAATCACGGCTGGTCGGGTGTTGGCTAACCATACCAGAAGAACACTTCCACACGTGAGAAACATCGATATGCCTGGAAGAAGAAAAGCTCTGCTCAGATCTAGTGTTCTTCACACTGAAGTGTCAGCAGAGAGCGGGATGAAAACAGAGAATTCGGGAAGCTGTATTAGGAAAGTAGCCACAGTCTTCGTCCCTCCCTGAACAAGTACACTTTCGGTAACTGGCGCTGCGGCTGCTACGAGGGGCTGTCATCACCAGAAAGCCTTCGCAGAAAACACTACTGGACTGCATGAGTGAGAACCTGTTGTCTTGTGAAGGCAAAAACACACGCTGTTTTCGGTTGTAATTTCCACCTTCCCCCCCTGGCTCTATCTCCATCGACTTGTGTGCAGCTACCTCTGCATTTGGTTCCGTGGCCTACAGTTAACATTGATCAGTCATCGTACTGTCAGTGCGGAATATTTCAATTTACGCTCCTACCCTAAGATGCCATCACAGAATGCAAATCGTCACTCATACCTCCGTTGTGGTAACACTAAATTTTCCTAGCAGCTACTGCTGTCGTAACTATAACTTCGCGTTGGAGTAACTCTAGCCACATTCAACGGGAATTCGCGAAGAAGGTGCAGCAGAAACGCTTCACTTGAGCTGCCACCACAACTCCAATGCTGTGGAAAGACACACCGTCTAGTGGAATACGTACAGCGTCGCGTTCGCGTTACGGCAACGCTGCAGTATTCGTTCTTCCCACAACATCAGCCATCCCACTTCACTGACGGCCGAAGCATCGGTTGAGACGGATACATGCGCCGTAATCCCTTCGATTCCCGCCGATGATCCCCACACCTGACGTCACATCTGCGCGCTTCTCCTGCTGCCTCTGACGTCTATCTTTTATCAGAAAAAGAAGACACGTCTCAAACAAACGGCTTTTATATGCGCTGAATGTGCACAATAACTGTAGTTCTGGCGTAAAAGCCCTATACCCCAAGTATATGTCCAATAACTATCAAAAAGATAATTTTTTTCCCGGCATTCGAATGCTCGTTTAAAGCGAAACGCCCCAAATTAGAAGCCGCGGCTATGTCGCACAGAGGCTCTGCTGGCAGTGTCTGGGGATTAGATGTAAAAGGGCATGTTTCTCATTTATATTAGAATGGGAAAACCCAGACAGTGAGGGGACACGCTGAAATAAACCTTTTAAAAATAAATCATGCAAATAAGTTAATTGTGCTCAATTGTGCATAATTGTGCTCCTCCCAATCCTATGGGAGGAGCATAATTGAACAAGATAAGCTTGTCCAAGTATGCTCCTCCCATAGGATTTTCAACAAATCTAAGCACTGGAAAGTATCATTCCGTTTGGCGGTTGGCGCTAAGTGCACTATTTTTTCCTACGCAATCCCAAGGGAAAATAACAGTGCAGTGATGGCTGTAGCCGAACTACTTTTTAAGGCTAACGGGAAAGAGTGTGAGAGCTTTAGCTCGCAACCAGTCAGAGAGGGGTTTATTCACAGCAGTTTACTTTTACATGGTGGATATATAAACCATTTATTTTAACAGATTCATTTCGAAAGTTGGTCTATTCAACATTCATTTTTCAATGTGTTATTTGTGGAAGATTTATTTCAACGTGATCGGCGCTGTTCCTTTTCTCGCCTGGTATTTATAGTCAACGGTTCTCCACTGAGCTGGCTTTCCGTGAGAAATGACACGACGAAGGCAAAGCCCACATAAGCAGAAGTCGTTTTTTAACATTTCAGAAAAGAATGCATGCGAATCGAGTCAAAACGAACGTATAGTTGCACATTGTACCGGAGTCGAGTTATCTTACCAAGTGTCCGCACTCGACCGAACTTGTCAATCACGCAGGATGATATGATGTTCCCGGGAATGATGGCTAATTGAGCGAAGAGGTTCTGCACGAAGACATCCGAAAGCTGGAAGTTGACGTCAAAGTCGATGGGGCATCCCGTCCTCCAGTTCAGGAACGTCGTGCTGTTGCTGAAGTCGCAGTTGTCGAAAAGCGGCTCGTAGAAATCGGTGTCGACGAATTTTACCCCATGAAAAGAACAGGAACGGAACTGGCTTCGACTTGACCGGACGTCGCTGAAGGTGCTAAAAGACACACAGCAACAGTTACTGAAGAAGGAAACGTCATGTGCATGGCTGATGAAACTTTCCATAACTACAAAAGTGTTGTATGTGTTCACTGTGACCAGTACTTAAGGATGACTAGTAGACGCATTACTGCGTAAAACAAGAGTGTCTTATTACACTACGTAGCGAGGCCTCAGTGGGGTCTGGGGATTAACCTTGTCCTGCGAGACCTGTATCTGGCACGCTGTGTTTTAGGCGGACGATGTTGCACCTATACACAATGCGTTGCTGGCATCTTCGGCGGCACCGTCCTCGCAACCTCGGGATCAGAAGATGAAAACGCTACTGAGCAAGTTTTTTATTTGCAACAAGCCAATTTTTACCCAAAACTTTAAATGCAGATTGCGCGTAGTTGAGTCTGCCTAACCGGGATCCCTCGGGAGTGCGAACGATCAGGGCTTCTCTTACCGGCATCGCTTCGTCTCCCGGAAGATTGGCACGCAACAATGTCCTTCTCTTTTTCCCTCGCTTGGCATTGCCGTGCCGCCTGCTGGTAATCGAAACACTTTTTCCGCCTGTACTTTGTCACGTTGGATTCGTTGGATTCAGTGTGTCTTATACCAGTTTCTCTTGAGATGGTGACAGGCGAAGACCAGGTCAACACACGCGGAGCGCCGACGGGAGGGATCTGTTCAGCTGAATTACGCTTACCGGGATTGGGCGCTGATGCAGATGCACGACGGTATGTTTCAGGTATCGCAAACAAAAAGCGGTCATCAAGGAACCGATTAGGGGTTATTCTACGCTTATATAAGTCCCCCTGTGGAGGGCGGGTTATTAGCTGAAATAGCGGAGAAGTTGCGCAGCGGAAACGCGCAATGAAAGCTTGCCTTGTCCAGTTCTGATATTGCACCAAGTTTGTACGATGCTGTACATTAGGTAGAAGGTTGCACCGTAAGACTTGGAAGAAATATTCCAGGGAAATTGAGCAGCATGAGGCGATGTTGGCCAACACTCGTGTAGCAGGACTGACCAGTTATCATGATATAACTTGGATTCCAAAATGCTGTGTCAGATGCATCAATACGTCTCATTGTTCGCCATAGGCATGTCATACCCCGTTACCAGAAAGCCGAGAGAAAGGAACTTTTCTACGTGCCTTACTTCCCGAGACACAACTTGAGAAAAATAAATCAAGCGAGTGCCGTATATGTGTATACGATGTGGCTCGCTTGTATACGATGTGGCTCGAGGGGACTTAGTCTCCACAGCCGAGTGTGGCGTGAGTGATGTCGCCAAACGATTGCGTTTGGTATTAATTTCTCTCTGTTTCATTTGGACCACTGGCATATTAATATGGAAGGAAAGTTGAGCGGGACATGTGCGCTACCAAAGCAGAAGTTGAGTCAAAGTGGGGCCTGAATTCTTCGATACGCCTTTAGGCGCTCAAGAAATCAGCCAGCGAAGAATAAAATCACAGATACTGAATGATACCTGTCCTGGTTGCGCCATTTGCAAACTAATGTGCAAGTGCAGAAAGGATGAGTCCCTTACCTGTTGAAGAAGGTGCAGTTGGTGAAGAGGACGTGGTTGAGGACCAAGCCCGAAAAGCGCACATTGTTAAAGAAGCAGCTTTCAAAGTGAGTATTCTCAATGGAGTAATTGAAGACATAGTTGCGGACGTTGTGGTTCGTCTCCAACGCCATCTCTGCGGCGTACGATTCTGTCTGGAGCTGTTTTAAATATTCGGGGAACCAGATGCCCATTCCGTAGAACCTGCTCGGAAAAGAAGGATCTCACATCAAGAAACAGGATTTTACAATAGACAGAAAAGTGAACTATTCGGCAGCTCCTTCCTTTCTCGTTTCGTTAGAATGAAGGCACTAAATGCGAGCAGGGCACGGGGAAAGTCCCGCTGCCAGCCTTCGCAAACAAGATCGTTCTGTGGAGTATTCTTACCCGAAGGACGTAGTGAACCAGACGGCAAACAGTATGCATGTGACTTTCATGAATGGAGAGCAGAATATTTGGAAGAAGGAGCTCCAGAACTGGAAAGACACAGAGCAACAGAGCTTAGCACAGAGAGAGCTCGCTCAGGTGACCACATGGTGGAATCAACGAAAATATCTTCTCCCTTGCGGAATTTCAAAGCTTATTAATTATTACACGTCAAATAACTGATTTCCTCGATGATTCGGTCTTCGAACTCAAGTTGTGGCAGCACTCGACGTATGCTGGAGTTGAATCGACTTACGCTTTCTAGGGAGAAGCAAAAGTCCGAAATCAGAGACCGGTTCGCGGCTGGTGGAATCCCATGGAACGCTCTCCTTCCTGGAAGTTCCAGTTCAGTCAGCTGAAAAAAAAAAAATCTTTTTTTCCTCTTTCTCTGTTTCTGTTTCCGGTTCCACGAATCATTAGCCATTTGGTATACCCTCAAGCTCCACCTTTCTCCGCTTTGAAAGGGCCGGTGACATCTCCGGGTCAACTGTTTGATTTTCATTTGCAGTGAAAGTACCGAAGGTAATAAATGACACGCATCAATCTTACCGCTGGAGACGCCATCGTTGTTTTCTAATTCAGCTTCGAAAATGTCTTTCCTCTCGCCGAATGCTTATTCGTGGGAGCCGCCATAATCTAGCGGAAGTGCGTAACCCAACCCGCTGAACGGAAACGAGATCGTGGCTTGTGCTATGGATTTGTGGCTACTGGTGACTTGACGGCGCGGATCACCTGCAGCTTCATCGTAGAAAAGTTTAGCAACATCATTAAAGGAGTCAAAGGCTTTATATATTAGTCAGAAACCGCAGTTCATCAAAATTGTTTGACAAATTACAAATGAAATCAAATGATATGCAAACCGGCATGGCCGTATTACGTTATGCCGTTAAGGAGACAAGTGTACGAACGTTGACGTCACAGCCTTCCTCCCGCGGAGGGCAAGAAGCAACCGCTCAGCGCTTGGCGAATTGCTTCATTTAAAAAGAAACAATCCGGCCAATCGTCGCCAAATTTTGCAGGAGTCTTTTATTCTGTATCCCCTTCAATGGTCATGCAGAAAACCTTCATCAAGAAAAAATTGATGTCCCGGGCCCTTTGAAGCAACATTTTCGTCTGAAAGACAGGAATGGCCATATTCGTTACGATGACGCAATATCAGGCAGCCCGGGATTTACAGCGGGGTTAGCAATGAGATAAAACATGGCGGTCAACCAATTCGTTCGAGATGGCGAATGGCTTTATTGTAACTAAGTTAATATCGTGCAGAATCGATTTCTTCGCAACACAGTTATTGGTTGGTTTGCGGTTTTCGACGCAAGAGCGTTAACTCGTATCTGGGCTGATCACCTAAAAAATGTATTAATAATGCTGAAACAAGCGTGGCCAGACAGCCATTGTAGACGCAGGTAAGAAACAGTTATAGGGGGCGCATTGCGCACGAACACTTATTACATTTGACCTCATAAAGGAATCACAGGCAATGAAGTCGCTGACCAACTCGCGAAGGATGCCGCTGCAGAGGAGCCCACCTTTAAGCCTGCATCCTCTTACGTCCGTCATCCGCACACTATCCCCTCCTCACGTGCGCAGTATTATCATCTCCTGGGTCCCTGGCCATCGGAGCATACCCTATAATGAGTGGGCAGACGAACTGGCCGGGATGTCCCTCTTCGGCCCTATTCTACCCATTCTGCCTCCACTTCCTGTCATCTTGCGTGCCCGATACCGACGCCTACAACGTCTAACTTCCATCAAGCAACCTCGCGCCGGTTATGCGCTTAGCTCTTCCGTGGCGCCCACAATCCTGTTCCTCGCGCAGTGAAGAAGTGTGGATTACGCGACTGAGATGCCTCGCCATACCCCTCAACTATT
>JARGYV010115720.1:0-16640 GCA_029532675.1 Ornithodoros moubata | reverse complement strand
TTCCAGCAAATAGGGTCAGGAAAAGATATCATTCGGAATAGCGATTGGTCATCGCCGTGTTATGCGGTGAAGTTCTGTTTTTAGAGTGTAGAGTAAACGGAATACAGACTGCACGAACGTGCCATTGGCCAACGGAAGAGAAAATAAGTGAAAGTGTTGGGCTACCTCTCTCTCTCTCTCCTGAGAGTCTTTCATTGACTGCAAGCTAGACACTGATGGGCTACATGCATCATATACGCACTTCATCGTCAGCAAAGTATTGTTGCTATTGCTTAGTACATATACTCTGGGGTGACTGGCGTTCATTTCTTTTGCAGTGGCGATCCCGACAAGTGCGACCATTATGGCAACACTGCATTGCACTACGCGGCGGCCAATGGCCACATCAATTGCGTCTCTTTTCTGGTCAGCTTCGGCGTCAACTTGTGGGCCCTGGACAACGACTTTCACACTGCCAAAGACATCGCCTCCCTCAACCAACGGGAAGAGGTCAGGACCTGTCCATCTAGTGGCCTTCTGCCGCAACTACTCTCCAAGCTATGTTTTTATCGTGCCGTACATAATGAACGGGAATCTTTTCTATGATTTCCTTGGCATTCGAGCCCACTTTGATTGTACTGTGGCGTTCCTGCATGAAGGATGGACAGCACCGACTAACTCGATATGATATGATGGGTGGGGACGTCTCCTGCTCATAGATCAAAGCACTGCTATTGTAGGGTGCAGTGAGATGATGATGCCGTCAGTAGCGACGCACTTGAGCATCTTGATAAGACTGGTTGTTCCCAGGAACTTCAGAAATGGCCGCACGACGAATTTCGGATTGGCGCTACTCTTCAGCCCCAGGATGAGATTAAGGTAGAAAAGTCTACTTTCAGGGGCTTCCAACCAGGGTGCTCAACGTTAATTCGCCGTTCCTTGCTGTATGTGTTAGGGGCATGCTCCGAAGTGACTGGCGACATTTAATCTTAAACAATGAAGGAGGGACTTCACTTCCCACCGCTGCCGGTGGGAAGCATCCGCCACAGCCTCAGCCATAGCATCACGCGCATTCTGTGCAGGTATGGGAGGTTATGGAGTACAGGCAGGCTATAGGTAGAATTGCGGCCCTCGCTAGCGCCTTGTGTATCATGAGAAGGTCCTTCCCATCGTGTCCCCACCTCATTCGAGCAAATTGCACAAGGCTCATATCAGCGTTGGACCTGCTCCTCGATGACATCAGCGTGGACGGAAAGCGCTGACGAGCGGAGGAGATCCAGTGTTCTGTCTCTCACTTTGCTTTCCTATATAAAATTGTCTTCACGGCGTTAAAGATATCCTGGGCTTCATGTAATTTTGTTTAGAATGGAATTCATGTTGGCATTTATGACGCAACAACAACAGATATGTGACGATGATGGGGCGAATCGCAGCACATAAGTCCCTACTGTCTTTCTTTTTTGCGTCTGACTTTCGTAAAATGCTTCATTGCTAGTTTGTCATGTGCCAATTTGTGGATCCTCTTACGATCTTATGCTGTGCTGTTTTGTGGCGCAGCTTCTCCATTTCCTGGACCAGGCCATATCGAAGCAAAGTGCTCTCAACAAGAAGCTGGTGCAAAGGCTTAAAGAGAAAGCTCTCAGGGAGGCCGAGAAACGACAGAAAAGCTACCAGAAGCTGACACGGAAAGCGGCCAAGAAAGCAGAGAAGGACGAGAAGGTTCTCGAGAAGCAGCGACAGAAAATGACGAATGTATGCTGCACCATATACCTAAAGATTCACATGCGTCTTGTGCAGTTGCGTGTGTGCATTGCCGCTGTGGCAGGTTTTGTATATCATAGAGTACACTCTAAGTGTCACAAACAAGGGGTACGCCCACCGTTTCCAGCAAATAGGGTCAGGAAAAGATATCATTCGGAATAGCGATTGGTCATCGCCGTGTTATGCGGTGAAGTTCTGCTTTTAGAGTGTACATTATAACAGTTGACGCCAATGATATTCAGGAAACGTGCAATAATGTCGTATCAAATGACGTTTCATGCCATAACATCAAAGACTTTCTTCGCAAGTGTTGCAGTAGGTTCCTACATGTTCGTAATACGTTGCTCACAGCATCGACGCTTTTGCGGAGCAAGAAATAGCAGCTTACCTCATATCTTGCGGCATTTCTTTTTCCAATGGTGCGCCTCTAGGGTGATAAAGGGGCGTTGAACGGTGGAACGACCATCATCCCCATCAACGGAAACGGGAAGGATTCGGGACTCCTGACGCCCAAGTTCTCGGACATCGTCAGCAGTAATTCGAAGACGCTTTCCGGCAAAAAGGGACTCGGAGCTGTGTCGAAAAAGATTATACTCAAGAAACAAAGCGATGCCAGCAGTAATGGGTCTGGGGACTTCAAAGTAAGCCACTGTTCCTGAACTAGTGCCGTTTCTCGATATCTGTATTGCTATGGCAGCTACTAGAAAGGTAGAACGTGAGACATTTTCTCTGCATAGTCTATCGAAATTCCTCGTTCCGCGCTTCTTCTCATGCCTTTTGTCTAAGTAGCGGAACTAACGAACAGGTGTCTTTTGTTTCTAGGTCCGCGGCGTCGAATCCGACGGCAAGAAATCCGTACGCTCCCTTACCGGTCTTCGACGTGACACCGAGGTCCTTTTCGTCCCCAAAGCTGGTGAAGACGCTAACGGCAATCGTTTGCCTCGGCTCAAAGACGTCTTTGACGCTACCAGCGAGCTGTCGCGGGCCATAAGCGAACCGGACTTCAAGCGTGCGGGAGACGTGGAACCCGGCAGCATATTCGAAAGGCCAGGCTTCGGCAGCGTCGCTTTTCGGAACTCTATCTCCGGAACCCTGCTTTCGCTACCAACCTGTCAAATGGACGAAGAGGACGAAGACGACGGGGAAGACTCAGTAGCGCCGTCCGACAGTGTCGTCGACAGCATTGGCTCGGCCGGAAGTCTGGCGCAGAGGACGAAGCCCTGGGACGAGGACGAAGACGAGTCCGAGACGATGCCTATCCTGGCCTTCTTGTCCGCGCACGGTTTGACGGAATACATACCTCTCTTCAGGCACGAGAAGGTTGATCTGGAAGCCTTAATGTTGCTTGGCGAAGATGATCTCAAGTCTATGGGTGTTCCTCTGGGTCCCAGGAAGAAACTGTTGAGGGCCATCGAGTTGAGAAGAGACGCCTTAGAAGAACCGGGGGAAGTGTTGGACTCCAAATTGTGAAAAGATTGTACGCACCTTCTTGTATTCGCAAAAAAGATTGTGCCATTTATTTTTACTGCTCTGCGACTGTCAACCATGGCATGTACCATGGTTCTTCCTGTCCTGGACAATGTGGATGGCAAAGAAGGCATTCTGTTGGTTTTACCATATGACACAGCATTTGGCAGTACACTTCAAAGTTTCCTTGTAGTATATACATATATAGATCTAGACTTAGCGCTCAGCGTATTAAGCAGTGACGCACTTCCTTAATTTTGTACGTCTGTTTGTTCCGTGTGTGTGTGAAAGTAGCTCCCAAAGCCAAAGGATTGTCACCATCAAAGTGTGCACGATTTACTCCAGACAGCACTCTCAGAGAGGATACCAGATACAGTCTGGACACCTGTAATTTATGGCCTCTTATGTAAATATGAATCGTTCTCGAAAAAAGTTGTCTGGTGTATTCGTTATGTCTTTTCATGATATTTTCACATAATTCTTCATATCATTTTTATGCATAAACAGGAACAAGCACAGTTAGGCCTTGCCTGGCGGTTGGAGCTTCAAGCATTACTGTACAGATGGCATACAGAGCGAACATATACCAATGGCATACAGAGCGAACATATACCATGCTACAGCCCCCCCGTATGAGCCCCGCATCACTGCTAGTCAGATGTGAATTTGTATGTATTGATAAGAAACTGGACTTGGGTGACTGGCATGTAAGTGGTTTACATGTTTTCAGGTACAAAAATGAACAGGCACAAAGCGACAAATTTTAAACTTTGCCGTTTCTTTCTTTGCTACGGTCGAAGATTGCAAGTTTTACGGTTTATCCACTCGATTTGAGAATGTCTTTCATTTCTTTTCCTGAAAATTGGATGCTCCACCTGGATTGTGGGTTCATCTACATGAATCACGAAGGAAAGCTAACCCAGAAAAAGCGGTAACAGCTATATCGATCACCAAGTGACGAAGCATGTTGCTACTTCCCTCTACTGATTCTAGATAAGAAAAGATTAAGCGTAAAACGACCCAGATTGTTACTGGAAGTGCGCAGAATGTATTCAGCTTCGCACCTTCGTGTCTGCGGAAGGGATATAGTTCTTATTTATTATTATTATTATTGTTTGTTTCTTTGTTCTTTCTTCTTTGCTCGCGCTGATTGGTCTTTGGAGAGCTTGATTTTAAAAGCATTCGCGAAGGTGAGGTGCTTTTCTTTACTTTGTTGTCATGCAGTTGCCTCTGGTAGCTGTAACGTGCATATATCGGCAACTGCTGCGAACTAGTGCTGAATCTTGTGCATGGTTTGTCTTCTGCTTCAGGCAACCTGCACTGTGGTGATGTCTGCACACTCGACTCAGCTGCACGTCGGTCGCTCAAAACGTGTGTCGTGGTCGGCAAGACTAGAAACAGCAAGACTAACCCCTTGGTGGTTTTGCCAAATTTCGAAAAATGTCAGAATATTGAAATCGATGTAGTATCAGGTCCTACTGCTCCTAAGGACCTCCCACTTAGTTTCTAATTCAAAATGGGAGTGAAATAAATACCTTCGATTTTCGACAAGAAGAAACGGCAAATTATCCTCTTCGGGTTTTTGCAAACTTCTGGAAAAAAATGAAAAACAGACTAGAGTCAACAGTGTCTAGAGCATTTAGCTCAATGTAGCTTTGGGTCTACCTCCAACTTTGTTTTCTTCCTACCAATGCCATCGCCACATTGATATTAGTAACGATTCTGTAAATACATGGATACATTACATAGTGAGTGTATTAACTACAATGGTTCACACTTTATTTGCACACATTTTTCCTAACAGCAGGCAGTGTAATCTACGACTGACAGAAGTGAACATATTAAAAAAAATAAAATAAAAAAAAAGGTGAGCACAGAGCACATATTTGTGACTGGCGTGAATATGTGTATACAAAATGTGTGAGCCCTGAAGACTTGTAATATTCAGGATGAGATAAAATTGAAAAAAATTAAGGGCATCCGCATATAGAAAAGGCTTTACGGTGTCTTCTAAACTGTCCATGTAGCTCTGTTGCCAAGCAGGAGCGCGACCATTACTCTTCATGAAAAGCTCTCTCTATTTACATTTATACAATAATAATTTAAGTAAATATTAAAGCAAGAAGGAAAAGCAAAGGGCTTTTCAAGCATGTCAACTGCAAAAGCGGCTCAGAACAAACATTGTTTGTTCAAGGTTAGAAGGATGGCACAGACGCAAGAAAGCTGGTGGATGAACTGCATACGGCAAAAAGCCCGAGCTTCGGCAATACACTAAACATCTAATTCTGTGACAGCTCTGTGTTCGTTTACTGTCTTGCCCAAGCTCAGGCGTTTTTTCTCATACGTTGTTTGTTCAGCAATGCCCTTTACACACATTTCCCCAACTAGACTAGCATGGGCGCTCATGTGAAAATGTTATCGTACAGCGCAGTGAAAGACAGACGATACTCTAAGATTTAAAAAATGTTTACACTGTTTCCTCTACGTATGATTCTTCTGTATGCAAATCTGTACAGATGGCAAGTGGTTGATATGTTATGACCTTTGAGGCCAAGACAAAAATGCCCATTCATTTTGTTGTTCGGTATAGCTAATGGGAACTTAATTCTGCTCCGGCCATGTGGGGTGATTGCACGCGAGAAAAATAACTCAGCATCATGCGGAGTTGCGTCACGATGTAACTGACGTCACGGGGATGGGTGGACACGGGGAAAAATGAGCCCCCAAATTTGACTACAGGACGCGTTTGAACCTGATGTGTATTAAGATGTACACGAGGTAACTCAGTCACGGTTTGCATTGTGCAAACCATTTCAAGCTGACGTTCTCCGCAAAACGAGAATTTCGCCTGCTCCATATCTTCCCTCGGAGGCGCACGAGAGGAGAAAACCAATCACGGAACACCTACGAATGTGTGGGTGGAGCAGGTGATAATAATGGGTGGTTTACGTCGCGAGATAACACTGATCATGAACGACGCCACAGGGTAGGACTGGTACAATTTGGACCACCTGGGGGATCTTTTGACATAGGCAGAGCAGAATTTCAGGACACGAGTTTTCACCACCTATAGATTTCCCTGCAACTGAAGTTTGTGCCACTACAGCAAGTACCCAAACCATGTGCTGCAGGGAATAGACTAAGGTCATTGCAGTACCTATATTTCCATATATAGAATATTATTGGCGCTGTGCACACCAACGGGGGCCGAGTTTTTTCTTTTTTGTGTGTGGTGCCAGAACACCGAGAAATTATTTTAGCGTTGAAAACCAGGGCCCGCTACACGACAACACTTGTTCGGCCGCAGATTTCGTCGATGGAACACGTCTCGCCAATATTGTCGTAGAGGGACACAAACGTCTTGAGTGGGCAGTGCAGAGACGGACAGCCGGGTACTTGCTGAAGCTGCTCGTTGATGAACGTGACCACCACGTCGTCTGTCCAACTTCTGCACTTGTACAGTACGAAAGCCAGGTTGGCATTGAAGGGACATATGAAGCTGGAACGCCACTTGCGGGACATCTGGCCACAGTACTGGTCCGCGCGGAGCGGCTGCCCATCACGGAAGAACCCCATCCGCGCCAACACTTTCTTGAATCCACCTGCGTGCGAAAAGTAGAGCAGCTTCGTTGGCTGCTCTGGTAATGCTGATGCATTCCTGAAAGTAGAGAATGGTGCATGTTCAGACGTTGTGCACGGGAGCAAAGGAAATTACGAAAGGTGCATGCAGAACAAACTACATATACTTAAGAGGGCAGGACACATTGTGCAGCCTAGGGGGTTTCCCATGCACTACGAAAGCCGCGTAACTCGGCAACTTTTCATCCAATTACAACAAAATTTATTTATTTGATTTGTCTTTTCTAATGACTAAGATAGCGAATTTTTTGCTATGGCTACCGATAATTCCCATTTCCAGCAATTTGCCGCTTTCTACCGTTGTGGATAGCTGAACGTCTCAAATGAAGATTCGATTACCAATCGTCACTAGAATAATTCTAGAATAGGAGTGCAGGGTTCATCTTGTTGATCAGGGGTGGCATTGTTTAGTGTAATAAGTGTACCTGCGAACCTGCGCTATATCACCTTACATTATCCCACATGCTGCATTGCCATCTATTACTGCATGAGGATATTTTGCTTATGGGATATTGTTCCTGCGGTTCTCATTCATGCCATTCTTTTTCCACCCATAAGAGTGCTCATATCAGTTTTTTTTTTTACACCATGTGACACATAGTAAAAGGGAATTGATTAACCCCCCCCCCCCCCTAAACAGATACTCCACAAACTAAATTACACTCGTATCCGATGCTGCTGAATGTACGTGAATAATCATGTTGTGAGTACGTTGATCACACTGCATCATTCATACCAATCACATTTACACAAGTCTGTAGGGGCCTTCCTTTTCCAGCACTTCGTGGCTTTGCAAAATATACTCTAGCGTCTACTCCATAGAGAAAGAGAACATTAGGGCCCATCTCACAAGAAATCATGGGCCTTCTTGGCTACCCTACGAGTCGGTAACCCGCATACCCTAACCCATAAAAAAATAGAAGGGTTCCATGGAAGGTCACACATTAGTTGACACTGGCGCTCTAACCCTATCTACTGAGTACGCTAGACCACTTTCATCACCGAGAAGGAACTAGAACACCCAACACTCCATTCTGTGGATACGATAGCTTATTTTCATTGCTGAAATCCATTTGAATTTGTTGCAACAAAGTGCAAGTGTAAGAATGAAAAAAAAAAAAGAAAAAACATATTTACGCTAACCAACAAATGATAAACAACACTCAATTATAATTTGCAGCTTAGCAAGTACAGCTTTACAAGTAAGAAAAGAGGTAGTTATATTAACCAGTGAACAATAAGCAACACTCACTTATGATTTGCAGCTTAGCAAAGCTCAGCTTTACAAGTGAGAAAAGAGGTATTTACGCTAACCAGTGGATGGAAAGCAACACTCAATTGTAGTTCGCAGCATGGCAAGGTACACGATTACAAGAGGTTTACAAAAAGAGAAAAAGATCGTTATGTTACAATTGAAAAATTGTTCACAGATATGTTGACATAGAACACGTCAACATGTTTCTTATTCAGGTGAATAATGCGAACCCGCCACTTTTGTGCCTTTTAGTACCACATCTTATGCACTTTGTAACCGCACTGTGGATCGTGGAATCGTCCCAGGGATGCAAACGCAGCTCCCGTACTTCTTCGCAACGGCTTATGACATTATTAATATTAAATGGCATTCCTATCATGGCACACTTAAAAGTTTAAATGTTCAAATATGCATAACTTGTAAAAACAAATAAATGAACTATGGTATATACTGGGATTGTTCATTTTGGTTCTTTGCATATCTTCTTTTATATATCTATTCTTCGTAAATAAATTATTTCACTATTTATCATTCATTCTGGTTTCTGAGTTGCTTTTATCCCAGGATAATTTTCTTCCTACGCTCATTTCCGAGCCATCTGGCAGGGGCAATTTTGTGCCGCACACTGTGTAAGTCAAAAACAGCAAGACTACACACATGTCGAATGAAGTGCAATCCTAGGAAGTGAGCAGGAGCCATTTGTCCTACCCCCCAAGAACCCCCCTATCTTTAGGATTAACTGTCCAACCATGTGGACTGGCGGAACAAAAGCAGCAACGTCACACGTGGACTACACGCCCCCTCGACAACGGTAGTGGGTACGGAACTCACGGAAAGTCACCTCGTGACCTGCTTGACCTTAGCCCAATCTTCTGCCGACAATCTGCAGAATGGCCCGACCGTCCCACCCATAATGTATCCTTAACTGTATCTAACTGTATTTGGATAACAGTCACTTTGCTATTGGCCTCCTATATTTAAATGAAGTAAAACTAAGCCAAAACGTGAACAGCATGCACAAACTGTCAATATCTCAATGCATTCCTTTACCTGAGCCTGTAGACAAGTTCCTTAACAACGGGGCACGCCTGAGCGTAGCTCAGTTCCCTTCCGTAGCCGTCCTTATAATAGTCGTCCAAGTCCTCCCGAAACTCAAGAACCTTCCAGTCGTCCTCTGTAAGCGCGGCACACCAAGGAGAGTCCTTCTCGATGGCGTAGTCGAACATGCACGCTCGTGTTATCATCTTCAGCAAAGCTGCACAGAAAACCAACACCAATGTTGTTCGGCTACAAACAGAAGCTAAGCTTAAATTTCCAAGTTTGCTGTTTTCATAGGAAGCACAGGTCGATCTCAGGGAGCCAATCTGTCAGCAGAAATGAAGTTTGTTAAACTAACTCCTGCCCCTGACAAAGATTCACATTTAACCAGAATGGGCTCAACAAAAGCAGTCATAATCTGTCTCCTGAGTGAGTCAACCTTCCATACATTGTTAAGCATTACTCATTGTCACTTCATTTGGGCTCTGCCATAGTAAAAAACGACCTTTACTTCTGTTGACGGGGACTCCCAGCCTCCAGGAAACGGTGTCCAGGAGCAACTTCATGTACGACCCCTTCTCAAACTTCTCTACTTCTTCCGTCACCGTTTTGTCCACCTTCTTCTTTTTCTGAAATACATTGCACACCTTGTGGATGCCTATAAGTAGCCAGCTAAGCCAGCTAAGTGCCAGCTATTAAGTAAGTGAAGAAGCCAGTGTCTCTGGGGACACCCGAGGTAGGACAGGGTGGTGAATGTGGTGCGAGCATTGAGCCATGGAATACTACCCGAGATAATAGCGACACCGAACAACAGCCAAGTTACTGCTCGGGGCGGCGATCCGTGACAGCTATTTGATAATTTGTCGGTTTACGTCACGAGACAGCTGCGATCATGAGCGACGCCACAGGGTAGGACTTCAGATAATTTGAATCACCTGGGGATCTTTTGACGTGCGCCGGAAATTTCCGACACACAGTGTCAGTAACAATGTTTACCTCCCCCACATTGCTACCGTCCTCGGCCGGGATCGAACCCATGAACTTGAACGCAGAAGCCTGACACGTTACCACTGCGCTGCCGAGGGCAGCTCAGTGACAGCTATTAATAGCTAACGTTATCTAGAGAAAGGTCGTTAAGGACAGACCTTTCTCAGCCTGTCGCACTCCTTGTGGAACTGCAGGAGGGCGTCTTGTGGGCCGTCAAGGTTCCTCACGGCCTTTTCGTAGTCTGAAAGGTTTCAAACTCACGTGAGAAGGAAAAGAAGAGACACTCTTGGAACACACCATTCCGTGTTACTAATTATGGTGTATAAAAATAGTAGTGATACGCAACAGAGTATGGTTTCACACACAAATATTTAATTAACATATCAATATCATGTGTTACAAATGATTGCATTTGTGAGAAAGAAGCAAGCCTGGGGTAATTCAAGTAAAAGGGAATGGAACAAACAAAAGAAAAATTGTGCTGCTGAAGCTAGCAGCCCCGTCATCTTCACTACTACCAAATAACAGTGACCCTTGACAGGGCAGGTGGAGAATCAGGACGCACTAAATCCAAGACCTGTCACCCCAGAGGGTACAGTCCTTTGGAAGAAGAAGCTCTTTCCGACTATGTTGCTAAATGCTACATATCGCGTGGGTAGAGAGCTCATCAATGGTACACGAAGCTAAGCCTTCAACAGTGAAGTGCATTTGTTCCACATGAATGGGTAGAACCGTGGGCCAAATAATGCAGTACACATTCAGTTAGAGAACTTCATTTCCACTGGGTGTGAAAACAAAGAGTTCCCTTTAGATCACGAGGGACAATCAAGTTTTAACAAGGCGTGCTCTCTTCCTACCAGTAGGAGCCCGTGAGCATGGAATACTCGACTCTGAAGCCTCGTGCTCCTAGCTGGGAAGAAACTAAGACAGGAACTGTTCAAGTAACAATAAGGAGAAAATTAAGTCAATTTCTCCAAGCTGAAGCTGGATCAGTTTGCTGAAAGTGTCCCAACAGCTGTCACTGTTGTTGGCCGCTTCTCGGGTACCAGGGCTTAGGGGCCGACCGTCGTGACACCAACGCAATCGGTCAGCTGGAGTTCCAGTATTGTGAAGACGGAGATGATTATGCGAGCGTTAGTCTCGGAATGGAAGCACCGGGCTCCCGTGCAGTGACGATGATGATAGTTTGTATCACAATATACCAAATACTTTGACGTGGGAGTTCCGAAGCGGAAACAACTCTTACAGGATAAGAATAGTGATACCTCACCTTCTTTGGTAAGTAGCTCTCGAAGAAATACCAGCGCGGTCTCCAAAGTTCGGTTCCGACTTGTGTAACCGATGACATAATCTTTTGGGTCGTAGGGTGTTTGAAAGAGTGCCGGAAAGCGCTTTTTAAACCTGCGTACTAAAAAACACAGCAGTCCTTCTGCGTCACTTTTTTTTTTCAGAGTTCAAATACTAGATGAATTCTGTAAACACGAGTCAACACGAAGAATGTACTACTTGATAATAAGTGCACTGCCACAATTAACTGCAAACATAGTAGCAATTTTCGCTTTTCTCTGTCTGGTAAAATAGCATAAATGGCAAGCTGGTGAAACATTTCCAACACAAAAGGAGCCTGAGCTTGGACGTAAAATGTTCCTTTCGTGCCCAGACTTCTTTCGTGATGGTACTCTTTCCGACTGTGAGAACTATGAGGGGCATCTGTCGTTTGCCCATTTGCCTGCCCACGTCTCCAAATATTTCGCTTTGTAACCAGTGCTACACAACAACACATCACTAATGGCTTGCAGTGTGCACTGTCTGGGCAACCGGAAGAAGCAAAGTCTCTGTGTGAAATATCCACAACTTCCAACCTGAAATGACTCGCTTAGACTAGACCAGAAGGGCCTCCAAATTTGCCAAAACAAAGGGAGACAAGCCTTTTCCTGGATAATCTGACATTACATTTCAGCTGGCACTTAGGACATTCATGAAGAGAAATCAGGCAACAAAGTCATTCCGGAAGTGACTGTCCGGTGGTTGAAAACAGTACAGGCATAATAATCAGGTACCTAAAAAGCAGAGGCTGCAGAGAATTATGCCACACATGTGTAAAAATCTTCTTCATTGTGAACTCAAGCAACCATACTGTTTTGTAGACTCTGCAGAAAACAGTTTTAGTATATAGTAAAAAAAAAAGGTACCCTGTTCGGAGACAACATCTTCTCCCGTTTTAGAGACACGGTTATCATCATCAGGAACATAACGGAGCGTCCAGTTCAGCAACTTTTCCAGGTCCGCTGAGCAGATGTGAGCTGAAACATAGACAAGCATTAAAAAGTATCTTAAGCTATTTCAAAGAGGTGAGCTGTAAAGTTCACATCCCACACAAATAAAAGGGAGAGAAACAAGAAAATAAATAGGTATTTTAGTAAGCCTGCCATAAAGATCCAGTTGTTGAAAACTTTGTACAAGGCCCTTGAGTAATGTGGAAAGCGTGCTTTTGTTTATAAAGTTGGGCTTACTCTTTTTGTCCTTAAATGCATTCTGGATGGCAGTAAGGAGGCCAGGAAGGCCATCTCTCATCTCTTCGATGTTTTCCCGGTCCGGGTAACGTGTTGTGTGCCGTTGTAAGAGGAATATCGCGTGCGCTTTGCACCCTAAAATTTAAAAATGTCCAATGGCTGTTGCCAATAGCGTCTTGTGGAGGGAAAAGTGGTCCAGCTCACCGGGTACTACAAATTCAGAAACGTCGTTGAGCTTCCTGTCTACGACGAGGGCTCTGTAGTCGGTCTTTGTGCTGTAAAAGCGATACGGCGCTGTCACGTTGTGGTAGCAGCTGATGTCTCTTCTCGATGAATAACATGCTGTCTCGTCCTTCTTGAGAAGCAGGTACAGCAAAACGCCCGCTATGATCAATATGAGACCGACCTATAAGAGCAAACTATCATTTTACATCTCCTGAGACAGAGAAAGAGAAAAGTAACACGCCAATATGTGGCATACAGAGTGTTTCAGAGTGTTCTACTAGCTAGCACGGAAAATCTCAATGGACATTATCGTCCACGGCAACAGAAGGCATCTATCGCCTCCCACTCTTAAAGGGCTACATCCCCACAGTCTTGCAAATGGTAGAAGTAGACAGCGCTAATGGCATTTGCCGTGCACTTACCGAAATGTTATTCATAAGGCTCAAACACAAAACAAGCTCGAGTGCAAATACGTAATAAGTACACAGCCGACGAAAAGTACTGGAACCAAACGACGGCAGAGAGGCTATGTTATAAATTTTGAGACGATGGGTCCAGCCTTACCAATCGTACCGCGAGCAATAGCCTGATACTAGACTTCACGTGCGCACGGCCGCTGCCACTCGAATGGGACGACGACGATGTCTTCACATTGCCATTCTGAACATTTCCGACACCGTTGTCTATGAATTGCTTCGGTTTCTTACGCAGCATGTAGTCAATTTATAGTATTATTATATCATACTCTATTATCGAAGTTCTTGAGCTTCCGCTCAACAAAATTTGAACAAAATCGCTCGCCGCCGTCTGCTTCAGGTGCATACAGTGTTGCTAAACGAGAAATAGATGAGGTGGCGCATCGCTCTAAATATAGCGATTTCGGGTTTGGGTTCGCGTGTATTCGCCGCGAAGTAAGTACAATACTACTTACTGACTTGTACTCGGACATTAAAGTGTACTTAGCTCGGTAGTATGCGGATAACACTTTGTTCGGGTCTAGTCGCCTTCCATCTGCGTAAATAATTATGCCTTCTACAGAGCTCATGGTAGAAACAAGTCGAACTAATTGTCCACACAAATCGTGCAGCGCGTGGTGGTGCCTATGGGCGTACATGCTTTGTTCATGATGTGCCGATCGCGATAAAGCTGATTAACTATCCATTTCAAACGTCCGGTGCCCTAAGTTCGCATCAGTTTAGATTTTCTTTCCCGTTTTTCAATATTACCCCTATACAACACACCTGAATACACCATATTATTTATACATTTCTTTCTGTTTTACTTTAGCTAAGTTGTGGTGGTGGTGTATCGTTATTTACCGAACGATCTGACTGCCCTTTGTTGGGCCCTGGTCAGTGTACGTCACGAGATGTCAGTATAGCACTCAATTGAGAGAGCATGCAATTAGAATCAAGGAGCTTCACTGAGTTGGTCACAATCGATAAAACTTTAGCCGCTATTCTGATTCCAATAGATTTAATATTCACAGACGTCGTCTGTGTTTCTCCCACGCCGTACAGTGGGCGTCTCCGTCGAGCCACTTTCTAAAGTCATCATAGACGAATACTTTTTGGGACTCGTACAACTGATGAATCTTTGTGCACAGTTTACAGGCAAGGTTCTCGTACTTCAGCCGATACTTATTCTTCCACGTAAAATAAGACTCGTAAACGTCGTGGTTCTCAGCGACATGTGCGAGATATATTCCCAACTCCTCCGGGGAATCAAAGTCTAAAGCGTGGATGTACGACCTGTGAGGCGCGATCGAGCTGTAGTTGGCACCACCGAGCGTCACGGGAATTATGTCGTACTTCAAAGGCCTGTAAAACTTCTCTGTGACGTAGTCTTTGCAAATGGAGTTCTCGAAGGATAAGTAGAAGTAGTACTTGTCAGCTATTGTCTTGTAACATGTATCCGATGCCTTCGGTTCACAGGTCAAGTTTCCGCAGCGTCCATACACGTCCACTGGAACTGTCTTCTGCAGCTCAGCGACGTACTTTTCGCGATGACTTTGTGTTTTGCAGTTAGACACAAACCACGCCGCGAATCCTGTCTTGTTAACTGTCTTTTGCTTCTTCAGCTTGGCTTCAACTGGCTGGAACGTGTACCCGTACTGAGACGTGACGTCAGAATCGAGTCGGTACGTCAAGGTTACATTGAAGACACCTCGTAAGTGGTCCAGAATCGAAGACGACATGTGTGTCGGAGGTTCTAAACTGAAAAAAATCCATCGTTGGTCTGAGTGTCTATACGTTGGCATGTCCTTCAAGGATATGTCCTTGCCGTGAAAGAGGACAGCAGCACTCGCGTAGATGCCGGCACGGTTTCTAGTGTACATGCAGGAGTAAGGACAGGATTGGTCGACGACATTTTCTGGGAAATAGGGATAAACCGTTTTGCCACACCATTTAGTCCAGAGGAGGATGGTTATGGGATCCGTTGCTATGAAAGCCGCACTGCGTAGATGAGTAGAGACGATGATGTAGGTAAGAGCAAATGAGACGAGGAATGCACTGAACAAGAGACAACATTTCTTGAACCTCTTCTTCATGACGGGTTTTGTGACATTTTGTAAATGAAAGCGTGACCTGAAAGCAGAAATCGAAAACAAGCATTTTAGTTCCCGAATGCACTGAGGGTGAGGCAAGGCAAGGGCAGGAGCAGAGATATATTCGCGTGCACTTCTCAGAGCGGATGTTTGTATCTGTTACGCAATGCAAGTGAGGACGACCTTGCGCAGGCGGAATCGCTCGTCATGGCCTCGTGCCTTACCATATGAGGTCATGTCTGAGAACGTCAACAAAGTACGCTTTCCAACATTTTCGTCGGCCGCTGTAATTTCCAGCTTATTCTACGACTGGACGTCGCTCACAATTGGTAGTGGAATCGAGTCCTTCCACCGTCTTTGCTGTCCTTCCTGGGTGATTAAAGGCACTATATTCCCTGTAAAGTGTGCACAGGACGCACCTGTCGCCATAGGAGTTGGACAGTGGCGCCACATCTCCTTCGTGTTCGGAGTACCAACTCGTCTTGCAATACTTTTCTCATTTCTCTTCCCCTACGTTTCACAAACGGACACGACCGGTCACAACTTGTATGATCATTCATTAATTGCCCTTGCAAATCTTTATCTTTGCTGCCCAGGGCGATTTTTGTTCTCAACATTCGATTTTCCATCTCGCCAAACACGCGCTGCTGTACAAGAAGCTTTAACTCTGTTAACTAGTCATCAAACTTTTCATCGTACTTTGGTATTTGTGGTGGTCGGAAAAGTTGAGTGCGCGTGATAAACACTCAAAAGGTTAATCACGAGCACTCAATTTTTTCGGACACCTGACATCAATAAGAGAATACTGCAGGGTGATTTGCTACAACGACACACTCGTATGCTTTAAATAAATTATAAATATATCAACAGCTTTCTGTAAACATTATGGCGTACATGACGTGTGCATCAATAGATATTAATGCACGCAGTCATATATTGAAATCTCGGTTCCTAAGTTTGAAAGCACAGAGAGGAAAGTTGATTGCGACGTGCAACTTACCCAAGTTTGGAGATGCTGAAACCTGCCCCGGACGGCGATCTCTTGGTTAGCAACTTCCTCTTACAGGAAGTGTTTGTAGAAGGGTGATAAGGGTTCTCGAATAGGTTTGTAGGGGGCTTAGTGTAAACGATACTGCATGCATGCGTGAGAGTCTTTCATCACAACTGTCGAACAATCATTGCAGAATTATCTTTTTCCTGTGTTTTCATTATTGATCGCTACAACATG
>JARGYV010115635.1:0-30940 GCA_029532675.1 Ornithodoros moubata | reverse complement strand
AAGCGCTGCTTTTATCTCTCTGCAAATGTGATTTTACGATTTATCTATTGATGCTCTCCGATATACAACACAAATATAGGGGTCGAAAAAATCTTTTAGGGCCCCTTTAAAGGTATAGATTTCAAATTGTCAGGGAAATGTGGTTATGGTGCAGCCACTGTCACTATGCTTGCCTCATTGCACATGTAGGGTGTTTTCACCCAACTTTTTATTCCATTTTTGTCCGTCTCTGCAGGAACATACCGGTCGAGTCTTCCGGCTGCAATTTGACGACTTCCAGATAGTCTCTTCCTCCCACGATGACACCATCCTCATCTGGGACTTCCTGCACCTGTCCTCGGAGGCGACCTCATCGACGTCTTCTCCGCTCCCGCCACGCACGTACACTTACGTCAAGTGAGGACAGCCCCATGATAGACTGCTCTTTTTGTGTGGTGCGTGGTTTGAAGACATTGTTGTCTGCACAACTGGATTTGTGCACTTGCTGGGAAAATAACTGTACGGCAGCTGGAAGAGCTCAGAGCAGAAGGCGAGCTGTTGCCGGGAGACCAGTCTTCCCGAGGGCGGGAAGAGAGCAGAACGGCCAGCTGGACTGCGGCCCCGGCTAAATCCAGCCTCTCCTTCTCCTCCTTTTCCCCGCAGGAGGGGGAGTTGGATATCTTTTGTCCTTGATTCTGTGTGCATCTATCAGTGTGCTAGAACGTATTTTTTTTTTTTTTTTGACCTGTGATTACATGAGAGATCACGTTTGACAAGTGTGGCTTTGTTGCGTGGCATATGGATGCTTAAAAACCATAGAACAAAAGGAAACTAACTCGTGAGAGTCGCAGTAGCTCTACACACGCGATCAGGTGAAGAGGGTGCACATAGGATTCAAAGTATTTATCTCATCCACATCCTTTGAAAGTTCATTACTCTGAATGGGGAGTTGACTTGCTTGCATTCCAGAGCTGTGGAGTTGGTGAATGTAAAGCTTGTAGCTTTTGGGTGTAAATAAACGTTGCGTGTCTGAGAGCCCAATTGTTTTCCGCTCTTTTTACTGTCGCGTGCGTACAGTCGGGAAGTGGAGTATAATTTCAGTGCTCTGCTCTGCGTATGGTATCAAAACAATCTGAACGGGTTCTGCAAGCTACTTTTGTTTCTGACAACATGGAGGCTGTTGCAGGTTCTTGATTGGTTGCAGTGCATTCAGTTTGTCACGATAAATTGGGCACAGTACGCACTTGTGCATCACCAACTGCCGGGACAAGCTCTAGCTTTGTGTGCTGGTCTAGTCTGGAGAATGTCACTGAACAGCATGGCTGCCCTCAGAATGTTGAAGGGGGTATGTAAGACCCTGAACTGCACAAAAATGACTGCCCTGAAAATCGAGAATGATGAGAGTACCTGTGAATGCCAAAGAAGAACTGTGTAAATATTTGCAGCAGTTGCCAGCATTTCTTGTTGGACGCTCGGTTTAGTTCAAGTGTGTGCGCTGCTGTGAATGTGATTGCCTAGGAAAGATTTTGAAACTCCAATGTAGAGGCAGGCTGCAGTCAGATACAGGGTGTTTATTAGGATTTTGAAACTCCGTAAGCAAGAAATGAACACACTTGGAGCAGGCAAAGAAATAACAGCTGTTTGCCCAGCTGTTTCATTCCAGCGTTGGCACAAGTTCTTCAGTGTTGCTTGGCCTATGAGTTCATGTTGTCCATATTCGTGGCCGCATTTTGTTGCTGTGCGTGTGATACTAGATATGTGTACATGTACGTCATTAAATCAGTATAGTTTTTGAGGTCATTTATACCTGACCGCACACAAAAATAATAAAAATACCAGGAGTTTGAAATATTGTTTTGGAAGTCCGTGTAGCACTATACCTCAGCCGTCATGTTTCTGTGTCTCACGACAGTACACAGTAACATTGAACAGCACACACGATACCAATACGGTCTAGGTCTTTACTCCGGGTTGTACCTATCACCCGAGGCAAGCAGGCATAGCGAAGCGAAACCGTGGGCTACATAGTCTGCTAGTGACGTCAAACCAGAACGTTCGACAGAGGCGACTGCTAGAGAGTGGCTTCAAATGTGACTTCTTTTTGCAGCCTGTGTGTCGTTAAAGCATGAAGATTGTGAGATGAAGCCAGGAAGCATGCATTTCACGTGGAACTGACTCCCATGCTTACCCCCGCGGTTACCCCCGCGGTTACCCTCATGTTTACCCTCATTTGTGAGGAATGAAGTGCAAGTGGCTTCCACCACTGCTGTATAAAATCAAAATTTTAACTTATTTTTGGGGTGAGTAGAGGGGGATATCTCGCAGGGCGCCTTTCTTTATATCTCTCACGGTTATTCTCCCGGACCGAAGCCAAAACTTGTTTATCTTTGCATCGCCTTCTTTCCCTTTGATGATAGGGTACTGAGGGCCACGCCTTTGAAAGGTGCGTGTTTAGGGAAACTCGAAAACACAGGGCTATTACAAAAGTGTACTTATGGCTCGTGTGTGGAATAACTGTGTTAATTCAACGAACGGCCGTGGTACATTTCGGTACAAGTTGCCCTCAGACCGTGTATGGGTGACGGCGGCAGACACCATTACTTTTTTGTTTGCTACTCTGTCCTCTGTAACAGTTTCATTCGCTCTGTTTACATATTGTCTGTGTTCGTTGATCCACAGCGTTAAGTAAACAGACGTAGCGCCCGAATTTTATTTTTTTAATTAGCGTTCAATGAAGACTTTTCGTCCTGTTATCCCGCGCAACTGTGCCTTGCAGCGATGGCAGATCTACACGGAAGGGTGGATCTCCTATTTTGATGGTTGAATCTTCTTCCCTGACTGTGTCTCTCCTAAGCGCGCTCAATGGTTCCGTCTATTCTGGGCGTCGGGCCAACGTGGCCCAGGGGGCGACTAAATTGGGCGCCGCAGCCTGGGCGTGTTCCGACTCTCAGTCAGTGTCCCAGAGCTAGGCGTCCATGGCCGACCGACGGCCCGTTACCACGACCCTAAGCACCATCGCGGTGCAGTCCGGTGACACACGGGTTGTCATCGCCTTGCTGCAGGTGAGGACGTCGTGCCAGTTGTCGAGTCGCCGGTGATTACAGTTTTTATTCGGATTATAGTCGGGTGACATCCTAGAGCTCAAGATTCAAGAGCTGCGTCCCGGCCTGACCGAGATCGGTGCATCGTACGATGAGGCTGTGCGGCTTCAACAACAACACCGCCAGGTGCTGCTTAGACTGCAGGTGAGGAAGGCTTGTGTTGGGACCGACTGGCTGCTCATCAGTATTACCCTGATGGCAGAGCAAGCAGAGTCCAGTCGAAGAACTGTTGAGCCAAGCCGACGAACTGATTGCGAACCAAAAACCGAAGGCTCAGGTATACGCTGCTATGGCGCATAACCTGGGCCTAGCCTGGAAGGATCTCAATGCACAGTTGGAACATAGAAGTCAGGTCTTGGATGCTGCCGCCGCATATCATGTGGCAGCGAAAGAGGTAAGTCCGTTTCAAAACCAGCGATGCCGTTTTCGGAAGATTGCCTCACTCAAAATAGGTTACTAATTTCAGTTTATTGATTTATTTCAATATTTTAAAAGTTCTCTTAAACAGTGTGGATAAAGGTGCACCTAGGAATAACAGCTCAAAAGTACAACACAAGTGAAGCAACGACAAATACGCTGCTGACTACAGGGTATCTCACTGTAGGCTAGAAGAATAAAAACACACAAGTGCGTTTTTGAAGCCTGCTAATAACATATGAAATACGTCCAGGTCAGCACAGTGATTATACATCACCTGTATTATATGCATCGGAAATACAGAACGTTCATTTTCTGCTACACTAAAAACGGAACGTTGTCTCACTTGTCGAGCAGAACATAGAATTTCAGCGAAGAAATGATAGTGCTACTATTAATCTTATTGTTGGTGCACTTATGAAGAAGTACCAGAAGTACCAGGTCATATATTCTACTCTAAACGTAGATCATTTGAGCACACACCGCCCCCGGATATTCATTTTTAGTATAGTACCCGGATATATAACCTCAAGTTACACTGTTTGCATCCGATGACCTTCAATGGCTTGCAGGAGACCGTAGAAGCTAGCTCAGTGTGAGGAGAATAAGCCCTATAAGGAACTTAATGGCACTTTGATATGGTCTTTATAGAAGACTGCCAATGACCCAGTGGCTGCAGAACGTTATAAGAAAATACTTTGCTTTGCAGCGGATGTCGACGAAAGTTATATACTGTTATACATTCGTTTCGCATGTGGAACTGCTCGCTGTTTCTTACCTCGTTTGTTTTTCGTAAAATGATACAGCTTAGACGAAATCGGCAAGTAATTTCGCTGTACGTAACACCAACATGTCGCCTTATCAGACCGGCCGTCCGGTATCAAGGATACGCCACCACCACGTTATTAAATCGACGTGTAAACATGCATAGATTACATAAATGCGAAACCTTTGGTTACAGAAATCTCAAATCAATAGACGAAAGCACTGCATGCAAGAAGGACGATAACGACAGACCAGTATCGTCCATCTTAGTCTTCTGTGTTATTCGTGGCTTTTTCTGCTGCTATTACAAAAAAACGTATTACTTTCGGCACGGTTGCTTGATACCGCCAGCTTGTGGTGGTTCACGAATCCCCACCGTTGAGATGGCCGTCTAAGGCAACTGTATTAATGTCGTGTGCAAGAGGTAAATCACAGTTCGGCCATTACAGACACTCGTGTCCTAAGCGCCTACCAACTGGCCCAAAGTACCGCTCCGCTAAGCAGAAACCTCGTTTCAGAACGCAAGGTCATGTTCAGGGTTTTCACATGCTGCACGCTTGAACTCACAACAGTTTGAGAAAAAAGTATGAAAACCCGTATGAAAAAAAGCTAGGAGTCGAACAGCATTTTTGTTCGAAGCGACGCCTGCCTGACAGTGGTGCAACCTTAACAGCTGGCGAACAAGCTGACGGTGGCAGAAGAAGAATTGGCCGACTCCTCTCTGCCGAAAGATGCAGCTTCCTGCAAGGAGCTCCTGCGTCGACTTCAGGAGACGAAAAAAGGTCGGAGAACCCTTGAGCACGCTTACTTGAATATGCACCCTGCCCAGGGACGAACCGTTATTTTCTCGTTCCTCCTGCTCTGTGTGCTTACAGGTTTCGGCGGTAACGCCTTACACGGAGCCCCTGCGTTTGAATGATCATACGATTCGACACGGTGGCGTTCAGTTTGAAAACCGCACCGTGTGCTCGAGAGGTCTCGTGATTGTGAGCGATCTAGCATGGGTCATAGCCATTCTATCGCCAAAATGACGCGAATAGCTTTTTGCTATTCGCTATTTTGGTTTAGTAGTTGGCTTATGTTATGAATTAATGAATTGGAAGAAAGCTTTGAATTGTTTTTGACACTTGAAATATCAGATTTCCAAGCTTCAGGTGCTACGGATAATGTCGTCTATAAACTGAAGAAAGAAATGAGCATTACACTATGCGACACGGAAAACGAAATTTTTCCGATTTTGTGAAAAATAATTTTCAAACTTTCATTCCTTTATGCCTTTTCGCACTGTACATTCTCCAGTGCTGATAAAATTGCATTTTACTGAAGACCAGGAATGTTGTTAGAAAGTTCGTGTCCACTGATTATAAGAAGGCATATTCGTGTGACACAAGGTATTCCGGATATTGTCCCCTTAGCGTTGTCTGACCTCAAGCGAAGGAAGTAGCTTATATAGTACCTTCTCTGGTGCCAAGTGACTTGCTCGGACCTCATCTTATTATCTTATATATTATTATTATTATTAGTTCCGGTTCAGCTCCTAGTCTTAGAAGAAATATCTTTGGTGCGGCCCTACAGAAAATCACTTTGTTTTTCGGTTATGGTTCTGCCCCTGTTTCGATCCCGGGTGAAAAATATGGGCCATTCTTTTGACCTCGCCGCGGCTGCCAACGAGAGATGGACAGCCCAAGGTGCTGGCAGAGCACAGGAGACGTTAGCGACAGTGGCTTAGCTCAAGCAGGGAAAGAGAGAAAAAAAGCTGCAGTGACCTTCGCGAAATAGTTAGGACGCGGATTCTTTCTTTCACAAGCAAAACTAGTCTGGTAAGCGTTATTGATGTGGGGCTCTGCGCCCAACACTAGACCAATTTCTTTATTATTACTGTTATTCCAAGCCTTGACTATTGCCTTTAACACCAGGTGATTGACACAATCCTTCTGTCGCTAATCTTGGAGCGATGGAGTGCTAGAAAGGTCTATACTGGCAGAAACAAATAAAAGGAATGACAGAAAGATTCTTCGGTATGTGCGGTATAAAGTAATAATGATTTGTAGCCTCACTTCGCGAGACAACTCTGATCATGATCGCCCCCAGAGCGATCGGTCTGCCGATTCATTTTACTTACATTTACCATGCCCCGAAATCTCGGCACACCACGTTTAGTGCCTCCCGCAGCAGACGGTCATTTCTGAGTCATTATTACTGTGTTTCTGTCTGGTTAATAATTGAGGAAAAGCCTCCAACAGGTGTCTTGGAGGCTGCACGCTCTACTCTGCAACCGTTAGAAGCCTTGCAAGAAACCCTCAAAGGCATGGCAGGCGCTGGAAGCCACTACGAAGCTCTTCAAGACAGACGTCGAGCCCTCGAGCCCCAATACACAGCTCGTAGGGACGCCCTGGAGCGATGGCTCACGCATCTAATGCTTGCGCATGACCTGGACGAGGTGAGTCGAGGTTAGCGACAGTGCGCGCATTACCGTTCTCTATGGTATACACACAGGCAGAAGCGCTACTCGAACAAGGTGAGCGTGCCGGCGACGGGGACCTTGGAGATTCTCAGGCCCGCAGCGAGATTCTTTTGCACGAGTGCGAGAACGGGGCAGCTGTTAGGGGAGAGAAGCTACGGCATCGCGCTTTGCGCCTGGTGGGATCTGCCGAACGGTTACCTGCCGGCGAGGACACCTTACGGGAGCGAGCGTACGCCCTGTTGGCTCGTGTCACTGGCGTTCTGGAGAAGGACAACCAACGTGCTCGAGACCTTCGAGACGCCGTTCACTTTTTCAGGGAAGCCCAGGCTGTGAGTTTGCGGCTCCTTTAGCCAATCTGGCAACACGGTCACATCGATGAGCACTATCGTATGCTGTAATTTATTGAAGCTTGTAAAGCATGACGCGTATAAGAAACGCATTAATGCTCTTCTCTGTGTGATGTTTAAGAGAAATAGCTGTTCACATCTATAGGCGCTGGGCAAACTCGATCAGCTTGAGCTCCAAGTCCGCACGTCCGGCGCGAGTTCCGATCTGCTAGGGCTGGTCGATGCTTCAGTGCAGCGGCCGTTGGAGCTGGGACGCGATCTTCTCGAACGAGTTCCGACTGCGAAAGGCGTTGAAGCCAAGGTATGTGCCCTCAAGACACGAGGGAATACAGCAGTCATGAACTCCGATTGCGATGTAGGTGCGCGAGCTGGAACGGCGTCGCCAAGACGTGGAGGACTTGTGCAGTCAAGATGTATCCAGGCGAAGCAGCGTAAGTGAAGACGCTTGGGCTCGTTGCGAACACTTGCCCCTACATTCCTCCGAATTTCACCACTGCATATCGGGGGCCTATCGAGTTGCACCAGTGCTAATTAGGGGAGCTACACGAGGGACACTGGGAAATTTGAAGGAATTTGAGCGGCATCCAAGGCTACAAGCGCTCCAGACGTTTAATGTAAAGACATAGTTGAAATGTTAGCTCGGAGCGACAACTTTGGCAACAAAATGAAGTAAAAAAAAAAGTCGTCTGGTAAAGCAAAGCAAGTTCTGCATGGTCATTGACTATGACTCATTAGTATCCGACACTCGATATATTTGAATGAGAGATAGAGATCTGTGCAGTGAAGCTTGCAGTAGAGAAAAAATACCCAGAAGGCTATTGTTCGACAGCTCTACGCGCGCTGTATGACTGAAGTGCAGAGCTTTTTGGACAAACACCGCGATCCGGGAAGAAGCGAGCAAAGTGCACGGGACGCTCTCCAGAGCCATCAACGGATGCTGACGGATATGCAGGTATGCGCTTTCTATACTACCTATCTGCCTCCACAGGTGTTAACCGCCTTCTTTCTTCGTGCTTCAGGTCAACGAAGCTGCTCTTGCTGCTGACGACATAGCTGGGGACCGTTCGTGGCAAAGATTCCGCACCTTCTTAGAGATGCGCATCTCCGTGCTCCGACGCGTCATCGCCTTCTGGGAACTGTTCAACTCTCCGAATAACGTATCAGACGCAGCTTTAGAGCGCGCGGCAGAAGACGTAGCGCACGAAGCACGCACAGTACGTTATCAGCAGTCACTGCTACAGTCCCTACTTAGCCGCGCTCGCGACTTTTTAGTAGCAGAAGGTTGTGCTTACGATCGAAGATGAGGCGTGTTACTCACAAGTAGGCAAGTTCGCGATGCATGTGGTGGTCGTGACAGCGACGTGGGGGTCACGTGGTACAGTTCTGCAGCAAGTGACCCTCCTGTGATTGTTGTGACCGCCATACGCATCACTAACGTGCGAACTTACGCCTATGCGAAGAACACGCCTTTGTGGTGGTGCCAGTAAGCATGGCACATAACCAATGAGGCGGTTAGCCAGGATCGGGTTTCTGTCAGTCAGTTCAGCCCTTGAGGTCAGGCAGCGGGAAAGTCGACGGGTTACTTTTTTGAAGCTGAAACATACAAAATCCGGGACGATTCACAACAAATCAGTTTCAAAGCGTCCAAAAAGCAATGAATAGGGAAATCACAGAAAGGGCTAACCAGCTGCCCTGCACCAGAGCCCACAAGTCCAGAAGACTTGGGTTCAGGTTCTGCTGCTGGCTTGCCATTTCGGTGATCAAGCTTGGATGCACTGGTTCTAAACGTATCCTGACATTGTGATCGATGTATAGGTGAATGACCATGTGTGCAGGTGGAGGACCCGAACTTCGACATCTTAAACGCTGTTGCCTCCATGCGAGATACCTTGGAACAGCGTAGACGGAGCACAGCCGCTGACGATTTTGCCCGTGACGCGCAAAGGGTAAGACTGTAACCAGAATTATGAAAAGTAAGCTAGCAAAACATGACGATTGCATGTTCTGAGAGCATCAGTGGTGGCGAGAGAGAGAGAGAGAGAGATAGAGAGGGGGGGAATTTAAGGAGGTATTCTCCGTTGTGATTAATGTGGAGATTTGGAGAAATTGCTTTGAAGTGACGAGCTCACATCAGGGCAGTCCCATACTCCACCTCGGAGGAGCATGGACGGAAACGGGGGATCACTGGGGCGTTGGGGATCACTGGGGATCCTGGGCACTCACTTTTGTTTAAAGATTCTTGGCAAGAAACGACAGTACAGATGCTGAGCCACCCCCAGGTGACCATTCAACCGCTTGGTAAATCTTCCAAATGGGTACGTGCTTAGACTTGTTGTGGGTGTATGCAAGCGAGACAGAAAGTGACACAAGAACAACAAAGAGCTAAAACCAGACGACTGTGAGCACTGGCGCCGTTTCACGGCAAACGATATGCTCATCTCACCCTCGTAGCATCGGCGCTTCGTGCAGTCTGTTCGATCACAGGGCTAGCTGACACAGTAGTGAATAGCCCTTTTCGTTGGCGGCCGGAGAGTACGTGCAAATTTAGGCGATCGTTGCCACGTGAGCAACTGGTTTCCACTAGGGTGCGGCTAACCGTTTGTGTTTTCGTATTGTCCCCAAAGAGCTCCATACCAAATGTTAACGAATTTGATCAGGCCCGAGACGTAAAATCAACGAATTTGGTAAACAAGAGCGGCATAGCATATTGTGCCTGTGCTAGCCGTGCTAGCAACATCGGTGTTGCCTTTTTCAGGAAACGCAGCAGTCATACATGCGGAGCTCTTGTGCACTTTTGCGACGGTAGTTGCAGGCCTTACAATCATGAAGGAAAGAAGATTGCCTGATGTGGCGCTCGAGAAGCCGGAAGTTCTTCGGTCGCCATGTCTTTTGGGCAAACAAACCTCCTCCCTCAACTGCCCTCGCTGCCCTTGCTAGCCGTCATCCACATTAATGTTTTTGTTTTCTCAATATAATCCTCTAATTTCTGTTGGCTTATCGCATAAGGTGACGTAACACATGGCAGCAACTTCCGCCACAGCGTTTCCCAGCCTGAAATGTTGTGTGCTAAGTTATAGTAACGTTCTTTCAGTGGACAAGAGAGAGAGAGAGAAAAAAAAAAAGAATATTCTCTTCTATGAAACCTGTATGAATCCACTTGTGACCATATTTTGGGAGCAGGACAAGAAACTTCGATACGGCACATGACAGCATTTTGTCACGCCGATGAACTTGCTAGTCCAAGGTGGCAATCTCATTGGTGGCCACAAGCATTCTCTGTCGCGTGAAGTTTTTCGTAACATTTAGGATCACGTGACGTTCGTCGTCTGCTGTTGTATTTCCCGTCATTTCTGGAAAACTATCGCGATTTTTCACTGAGACTGTTGCAATCGCATACTGATGTGGTTGTAAATAAAATTCAGGCCAAGTTCACTTCACTTGTACGAGACCGTCCCTTCAGGACGTCTCCTTGATTACCAGGTGCTAGGATCCCAGTGCGCGGACTATGTGAACAGTGCAAGTTCGGTTATGACGGTTCACAGTCTGACGACTGTTACGTGACGTACGGTTCTCAATGGGTTTGAACGGACCGGTTTAGTTAAACTTCTTGTTCATTTGCCTAGCCTTCACCTCTTTTCGTTTGCTGCAGAATTTCCCAAAACAAAACAAGGCAGACGATATTTGTAGTAGACAGAAGGCCAAGCCCTGGCTGAGGAATCAGAAAGAGTCAAGGACAGAGAGAGTGAGAGAGAGGGCATGCTGAGAACAGCATGTTACCCGTTTCTCGCGAGCGTGCGTGCTCAGACGGCCACCAGCCTACTTGGCACTAGGCACACAGCGCCGACAAAAGAAAAAAAAAAAAAAAAAATCGCAGCGTAAACTTTCTTCAGGCAGTCGAGCAGTTTTCAGGACTTCAGGACAATCGCTTCCCATCACAAAGCTTAACCGGGGAGTAGAAAAATAACGAGGAAGGGAAGGGTGCAACAAGGAGAGGGAACTGTGCACGTTACTATGCCACCAGGAATCGTGAGCCACGCATTTGGAAGCGAACGTGCTAGTATAGTCTATGACAAAACAGTGTAGCAGACTTTTAGTACTTAGTGCTATGCATCAAGGCGCAATCATAGACGAGCAGAAGCGGTTGTGTTGGTGCTGGTACCGACGACAGAAAAACATGGAGAAAATAGACAAGAGTCTATTTCATCTACTCTCATTCTTCAGTGACCTGGGGTAAAATTTCGAAACGGCACATGGTGCGATCACATTTTCCAACTACATGCACGCATTATTCAACATAACAGTCAACATCATTTCCCTGAGGAAGCCGAAGCATCAGATAATGGACAGGACACGAAGGAGACAACGTTACTCAATCATTTCCTTCTTTGCCAATTTCTACAGCTATATAGGGTTCACACACCTCCATCGTAAATCAAGGACATTAACGAGTTACACAAGTGACGCGGAGCAAGAATTATTATGCGACAGCTTACATGTTCTTCAGACCTCATAGTAGCCTTACCAACAAGCGGAAATTATTTTGCTTTTGAGGATCACGATCAGCTGCAACACGATTGTCGTGTTTTCAGTGGCAGCATGGGGGCGGAAACGACAACGAGGCATAAAACGCCGGTCACGAGTAATGCTTTCAGTTCGAATCAAATCCAATACTCTCTATGAGCTGCAGATATGTTACTGTCTCTGTAGTTATTAGTCCTAGTAGGACTACAGTAATGGTGAAGAAAAGGGCGATATGTCATGTCCTATTGTTCCACAAAGAAAGGGTTGCATGCCAGCTTTGTGTGAAATGTCAAGTTACTGGCTACAGTAAGAGGCTAATTAGTCTGGGGGAAGTGACCTTTATCCCTTCTTCTCCCTATCCCTATCCCTACCCTATCCCTTCTTTTTGTTACCATTCACTGAAAGTATCTGGTTTCTTTTCCCATGCTATGCTTAGCGATTGCATTCGCCCGTCATAAAGCGATCTTGTTGGCGACCTTTGAGGCTGTTTCTTTTATTCCATAGACAACAGAATCCGCTATCAAAGTAGAGTCCGAGCTGTATCCTGCCATACCACGAGAACTGAACCGAGCAGAAACAATCGCCCAGTACCTGGAGCGTCATCTTGACACACTGATGCCTCTAGTACGGGTGGGTGTGTTCACATGGAACTTGGAAACAGTGTTCTTTTGTACAGTGCTTGGAACTGTAAGGCAACGTGTCCTCATTGTTTTGCTAGACCATCGAGGCAGAGCTGGAAGCTCATATCGCCGCAGCTACGGGAGACCTGAGTCGATCGGTCCTTGTAGATAACCTGCGCGGTACGCAGACACGGTTCATTGCACGTATGGCCGAGTACCAGGAGCTAGTGAACCACATGACGGAATTCTTCCTCCACTTTTCTCAAGTAAGAGAGCTTGCTACCCTCCTTTCATTCCTGTAACGTGTTATTCTGCCGTACTGTGTGTCATATGTTGCGAGGAGGCCAACGGCGCTAGGATTTCTGGAGCTTCCGCATGTGGCCCATAGCCGTCGCCTATGCTCACCCTGCCTTTGTGCATCCGAGAGTTTTGTTGTTCCAAAATGATCTTGACGTTTTGACTGCAGCGCGAAAAACAACTGGAAGCTCTTGAGCTGTCAGGGGACCGAGCAGCGCTGGAGCGTCGTGGGGAGCCCATTCTATCGGAAGCACAAGAAGAGGCGAAACAGCTGGCTAGCCTTGTGGAACGTATTGAGCCTAGCGAGGCCGCCGTTATGGACCGAGACAAAGTCACTGCCTTGATAGAAGCTCGCCGGGCACATCTCGCTGCTCACCTTCGCGATCTTGAACGATGCTCGCAACACGATGCTCGTCTGAGTCGTTTGGGCGAAGACTTGCACCACGTACACAACGAGGTATGCATCAAGAGTATTATGAATTATTGCACAGAATCTGCATGACTGCATGAACGTAGTGGAAGTTGTGATTGAGACACTTAATCCTCACAGCGTCCAGTTGCAACATCCACACGCGTTAGTGTTCCCGAGACAAGATATTTTGCTTGAATATTGAAGGGCGGAAGATAGTAGCCAGAAATCCATAGGAGGAGCTCAGCGAGTATACGTCATTTCCATTGAGCGAGTATGTATTACGCAGTTCCGGTAGAATATGGAGGCTCCCGTGGAATAAGCATTCGGCGAGGGAGAAAGTATTTTTGCAGCTTAATTAGAAAACAACAGCGGCGTTTCCAGCGTGAGAGTGATATGTGTCATTTATTGCCCTCGAAGCTTGTACTGTAAATGAGAATGAAAGAGTTGACCCGCGAGTTGACTCGAGCCCTTTCAAGCTCGATGAATGCATACCGTCCGATAATGGCACCGATGCTACTCTTTCATGAGCTGCTTGTGATTAACTGCATCAACTCACGATTGGTACACAGGGTATGGTCATCCGGAATCATGAAGGATTTAGGGAGTGCTTTTCTGAACCCACTACTTCCTTGTCTTAACATGGGGGTTCAGGGGGACCATTGAGAGTACATGAAGCATATTATACGCCATTGAGTCTCCTCCTTCAGACGAGTACTGGATCCGTCCCTTGCTGGAGGGGTAAAAACCGTGGGATATCCTCAAAGAGGGACGGTTTCTAAAGGTTTATGCGACTTTGCTATCTGAATAGCCGTAACACATATTTTTTTTCGAAGGTGGTATGAGAAGTCGGGCAGTGTTTGTCAGGTTCGAAAGCTCATGACTTGTAGTACATGTGGTTTGCTTGCACATCTCCCCACGTGTGCACCCTCAGTGATTAAATGCAAATTTCAAAACTTTCCAGGAAAACGATGCGGTCTCAAAATCTAGTGTTTTCAGTAGTGGTTTCAACGAACTATTGCACTATTGAATGCACTTATGTGCAGTCAGAGACTATAACGTACTTAAAAGTATTCCCGGCCGTCCGTTTTACTTCAAGGAGTTCGAAAGCTTTGGACATTGTGAGACTCTGCGGACAGTCTTCTACAGGGGGCACGAGTGCGCGAACCCCAGAAAGCAACTAACACTTCACTGCAACGCCAGCATCATTTGACTCTATGAGGTTAATTCCTGTTTCAGGTGCGTGAAGTGACCGAGGCTTTAGCACGGATGCGTCGTGATGACACGTCTCCTCCTCCTAAAACGACCATCATTCAGTTAGAGCGCACCATCGAGACCTTAGAACGCCGTATCGAGACCCTCATATCATCCTCGAAGACCGACACGCAGAATCAGCTGGACTCTCAAATGATGCGTCGAGAACTGGACGCACGCTGGCAGAATTTTGAAGCGCAAGTTGCTCGTGAGCGAGACCTCATGCGTTCCGCTGTGCACGAGTACCGACAGGCCCTGTCACGCCTGACGGTGAAGACCAACGAAAAGTGCGTCGAGACTTCTCGTGAAGAATCCGTAAAGCAGTCAGCAGCACCAGTGGCGGCACCAGAGTTCACGACTGGCTTGGAAGATACGGATGTAGCCGATGGGTCACAGTGCACCCTCATCTGTGTATTAAGTGGCAATCCTCCACCCAAAGTACGTTGCCGACAAAATACATGTAATATTGTGTTGTTGTTGAGCCATGTAATTACTATTGGGGGGAAGGGGGGGATAACGCTCGGTTTACGCTTTTAAAGACCTTGACGGTGGAAGCGTATTGTGGCTGCTCATGGTAAAGCTTTATTCGGTCTTGTTGCTTCGGTCAGAAACAACGCATTATTATAGAGCAGCCTGTCACAGAGGTCTATGACAACTTATAGGTGACTATGCTCAGTATATCGGATATGGAGCATTACTTAGCGTGCCTTCCAACCGGTCTTGTGCAAACTTAATCCATTTTGTTTCATCTGCGATGTCAGGTCCAATGGTACAAAGACGGTTCTCCGGTTGGACCCTCCTACGTCGCCTCCTCAACCCCTCTGGGTGGTGGGCTCATGGAACAGCGGCTTTTTATTAAGGCAATCCGCCCCGCAGATGAGGCGAAATTCTTATGCAAAGCCATCAACGCCGTCGGCATGGCAGAGACAAGCTGTAGGGTCACCGTACTAGGCATGTATCAGGAGATTACGAGGGTACCCTTAGAGACATAGTTTCATGTGTAATTTTAGAAACGCTTCGAGATTACCCACTTGAGGAACAAATCCAAGAGGCACCTTTATCTGATGGAACCGCTCCGGCCTTCACTGAAGCACTACCTGGGAGTGTGGCGTTGCCTGAAGGGCAGTCCCTGTTGCTGCGATGTTCTTTGACTGGTGAGCCGATCCCGACCGTTGAGTGGAACAAGACTCCAGGACAGCTCCGGGACACAGTGAAAGTGAGCTTTCATGCTTGGCTAATGCATCGCTTGTGTGAGCATGCGCATTCTTTCAGACGACTTTCGATGGACACGTAGCTCATTTGGAGCTGCAAGAAGCAATTCCTGAGGACACAGGATGTTACAGAGCGGTGGCTCGTAACCCAGTCGGACAGGCATCATGCGCGTGTCAGGTCGCTGTAGCGAGGTAAGTAACAGGAATAACAACTATACGTCTATTTCGTGCCGATTGTTGTCTCGTCGTGACAAAGCATTTTCAATTCGTAGCACTGGCGAGGGACCACGCGTGATGAAGGCCTTAAAGGATATGGACGTTAACGCCGGTGCCGGGCCGATCAAGCTGGAGTGTGTCATTGTGGGGGTGCCCGAACCAGAGGTGAATAGATAACTCAAAACGTGGAGCTGTGATCATGACAAAGGGCACAGGGGAGATTGTGCATGATGACTCGAAGATAATCTCAGAGAAGGAAATGCAGTCTCTATTCGACGTTGTTCTTCCTCTCAGGTCCGTTTCTAGTCTAAGCAGTGACGCGCACGTTATTGAAGCCTGGAAACTACTAATCCAAGCTTACTTTAAAAGAACATTGTCACAACTTGCAACAATTAACAGCTGTCGCTACATTTACAGCACATAGTCCGTATGGAAGCACAATCCTTTGTTTACAATTGTTTCGCGACTTAAAGACACAGATTATTTCTTTGTATCACGTTGTTTGTTGAGATCGTACGACCCTAAGACAGAAGCGGCTGCCGGTGGCGAAGAAGTTTCTTTTTGGTGGGCACTGGGCAAGGGATCTGTCGCTCATTTGAATGCGCTCATAATTAGATAACGTTTAAAATTTATGTCGAACGCAGCTGGGTATAATACACCGTGGAGGGCCTTCAGCATGAATGGAACGAAAATTTGCAAAATGCCTCTGGTTGGGAGCAGTCGATATGTCGCGCAGAGTCTGCTCCTTCCAGACACCCAGAAAACGCGCTGTGCCTCTGTATAATATCGGCTGCCAGGTAGGCACGTGCGCGTACTCCTAATTTCGAGCCTCAGCTCTTCTGATTCTCGGCTCGAACTCGGTTCGTATAACCTGAGCTCGAAAACCTTCGAGTACTCGCGGTTGTTTCGAGCTCACCTTAAAATAGTTTCCGCATGACGGCAGGACTATTTTGTAACGTCTTCCACTGGCCAGTTGTCGAAAAGAATGACTCGCACAAACCCTATCATCGGATTTCTTGGTTTAGACTTGAACCTGGTCGTACGATACACTAAGGCGTCATGGGACCTGTGTATCTTTCCTCTGGCGGGCGGCGCTAGTGCCACTAAATGACCTTCGCTCCAGAGTGGTGTCACTTTAAGGCACAACTTACATCGCGGATATGTGGCACTCATCCTGTTCATGGCACAATAAAGCTGCTTTTTCTGGCATGTAACTTATGCTACTGTATTTCATAATATTATGATTATATATTATATTATTTCATATATAACATGCGCAATACTCGAACTCCACTCGAACTAGCCCGAAAAAAAATCTACTCGAACGCTGCTCGTGCTCGAAAATTTAGCTACTCGCACAGGCCTACTGCCAGTGTTGCAAGATTACACGAAGTTGCCCACCGCCGCCCAAAAAGTTGCCAAGTGTAGCCACGCTTTTAATGTTATTGCCAAATTTGCTTACACAGTTCGAAGTATCAGATTACTGCAAGGATTAAACAAGAATTATTGGCCTCCCAGAATTGAGAATTAATGGTATAAAGCGTATAAAAACAATTTAACACAAATCATTCGTGCAAATAATGTGAAAACAACACGGCATTGGTCGAGCCTCTATTTTCAGCACATTCTTAAAGAAACCACTTATAATCAAAGGTGTACACAGATAAGGAGGCGTGCCGTGCATTTCCGATATCTGTTACGCAGAGATCATACACTGTTATTTTCCCTTGGGTTTGCGTGGGAAAAAATAGCGCACTTAGCGCCTACCGTCAAATTGAATGACATCTTCCAGTGCTTAGATTTGTTGAAAACCTTATGGGAGACGCATATTTGTACGAATAATATAAGATGGTTCAAGTATGCTCCTCCCGTAAGGTTTTCAACAAATCTAAGCACTGGAAAATATCATTCTGTTTGACGGTTGGTGCTAAGTGCACTGCTTTTTCCCACGCAAACCCAAGGTAAAATAATTGTGTAGCTCTTTCAAGAATGTTAGACCACTTACGAAGATGTTATTCGTGACGTGTCTGTTTATGGGATACGAGGAAGGCAGGCTCGTTATGGGTTGCTCTGTAGGACGTAGGGGTCGAGGTCCTAAGCCGTGAAATAGATTACGAATAATAATGAGATGAAAATAAACGTGGCTGTTTTACCTAAGATGTTAGAACAGAACGCGCTGCATGTCTGCACCAGACTTAACATAGCGTGACGTCTTCTTGGATGGGGATTCGACTTGATGTGCCTCGAATGAGGCGCCAAGTGGTGTACGTAAATAGTCAAAAAGTAGCTATGTCGGCACCACGGAAATTCTGGCGTCAGGGTATCCTAAAAGTAGGCAAATATGGTAACCCTGTCGGCCGTTCCGAACCTCGGGCGTTTTGCTTTAGCTTCTGTTCTAACTGTTCTCTGGAACTCTTCTGGAACTCTTCTGGAACTCTTCTCAATCGTAGTGCTGGCGATATTTTTTTGCTGTAGTGGATCTTGCTAAAGATGTGTAATATCAAGGCTAACGCCGAGGGAATACAATACGCCTCCTGGGCAGACTTTGAAGAAACAACCCGTTACAGCACAGCCGCGCAGTTCACCGCATAACGCGTCGGGAACCAATCATCGTAATTCACGTACCACATGTGTTGTACACACGTACCACAAAACTTGTGGCCGTACGCCCTTTTGTGACACGTAACACAATAAGTGTCACCAAAAGACTTACGCCAGCTGTTTTGACGTATCTATCAAGCGCATAAACCATCGTATTCTGAATAATTTTCAAGTTTTCCCGCGTTAAGCGGTAAAATTCTGTTTTTAGAATGTTGACCCTATGTGGGCGCGTGACAGTGTCAATTGATTTGTTTTTCGAAGAAATGGTTCTTTCTGTAGTTCTTTATTTGCCAACGTCTCCGCCTGCAGATCAAGCACACCGTAGACATAAAACCTGATCGCATATACCACTGAGAACCAATCATTATCCACTATGACAACGTTCTGTACGCCCGTTTGTGGAAAACAGTAGACGTACGCTTCTTTGTGGGTACGATTATTTCAAGTGCCATAAAAAGGCGTATTCCCACCATTTTTTTACGTAAAAGGCTTATAAACGATATCACTCCCAATGGCCATTTTGACACACCAAGACCATTCCCCAGTTTGCTGGTCCTATGCGGTTATTGTTTTTCTAGCACCACCCTACATCAATTGTAAAAGTGACAGCGCTTATGCAATTGAGTATTATAAATTACAAATACAAATTCAGTACGAATGAGCGTTAGGCCGCTGATTTCTTGTCTAATGCCCCACGGATCCCTGAGAAAAGAATGCACTTCGCGAGCGGCAGTCGTTTCTGAATTATCCAACCCGGGGTTTTTCGAGGAACGCCTGCCTCCGTTGCAGATACCCTCTCGTAGCCATTATTCATGGAAGTATAGAGCTCTAAAAGAGTCAATGCCTTTCTTCAGGTCATATGGTACCACGACGGCGCTCCAGTCAAGGAGAGCGACACCGTGCGCCTGGAGTTCCAGGGCGACCAGTGCACCCTTGTGCTCCAGCCTGTCAGGCGCGAAGATGCTGGCCAGTATTGTTGCTCGGCCGTGAGTCCTCGAGGCCTCTGTTCCACCGAATGTCAACTACGCGTCAAGGCTACAGCAGCACCCGTATTCTTGGAACCTCTTCGCGACGTTACCCTACCATCTGGAACACGAGCGGAGTTGTTCGCTCGCGTGACTTCGGATGAAGTGCCTTTCCTAGCTTGGTACAAGGATGGCCGGTCCGTTTCTCCTGGAGCCGATTACCAGGTAGCATATCCTTCGGCATGACTTGGTGTCCCGTCTCCTGTGCTGAAACAGTTATATATGCAACAATGGCAATATTGGCTTATTGGTATTTGCTCACAATTAAAATCGTAGGAGCTAGACGGACGAAGACCGGGAAGCACGACGGCAACACAGGGCTTGTGGGGCCCTGTGTTGTCGTCCTTCTTCCCCCTCCACGTCTGTCTGGCTCCTGCACTGTGAAAACAGGACCTCACTACATAACAGGGTATCAACGAATCACCATTCAGAATGATATCGTTCTGACTTGGGAAGTTCCACTTTTGGAGTGTAGGATTCCAATTATGAGCGAGTTATATTTCTGAACGTTTTCTCCGCTATGGGGTGTGGTGGAACAGAGGAACAGAGTCCAAGTAAATCTGTTGAACAGTGCGTGTATTTTCAAAACAAAAAATTGTTTCGGTGCAGAGGATGATCACGATATGATGTTAGCGTGCTCTGCATGGGATTTATTTCTGATCCACAGACAGTTAGACTTTCGGGGAGGAAAGCACGCTTAAGCCATTTTTCTCATTCGTTTCGGTCAGGACCGGATTAAGCCCTCGTAGCCTACTGTATCTGCTACGAACCGTATTGAGGCATTGCACGTCGACCAAGTGTAAATTCATTTCTGGCGAAAACTTTGTATTTGTTGCGATCCGCTTGCACGTGAGTTTATCGTTTGCATCTCCAGATTACGCACGACGGTGGCGGTGTACGGCTAGTCATCCCAGAAGCGTTTGTGGAGGACGACGGTCTCTACGAAGTCGAGGCAAGCAACAGTGGTGGTCGTACGCGTTCGTCCTGCAGGCTCAAAGTGACTCCACCCGTGGTAGATAAGATCGTTCCTGTCACAGCGCCGGACCTCACGGTTGCCAAGCCGTAAGTATGCCCAGTGGCTGGGGCTGCCGCTACATTTTCGCATCAGATGTATTGCTGTTATCCTTTTGGTGTCTGCTGTTTGCCTGCTGGCCTGGGGAACAGCTTCGGAGTTGCATTGCGGCAATTCTAATTGAATTTAGTTATCAAGGAACTCGCGAACAACTGAAATTAACGTAAATTTATTATCTTCCTCGTTGGTCCTCTCATGTAACGAGCTCCTTACAAGACCTCAAAGCAGCTAAGGTACAACCCCGATACTATAACGCATCACTTGTCCCATGTTTTTCACTTTCGTTCATTGCCTTTAGAGCTCATTTTTTTTTCGTTCATACCGAGCAATCTGAATGGCTTGATCACAGCCTTTATTACACAAGGAAGCGCATAGGTACTGTGCATATATCTGCTGTACGCCCCAACGTCGACATCTTTTTACGCGACTCGCAACCACTGCACAATTAGTACAGGTCTGATGCAAAGCTATGCCAGGACGAAAGCGACTGGAGCTGAATGCAGCTGAACGAGCGAGCGAAGTGACGTACGCTGACCTCGATTGTATCTGATTTTCGCCTTTCATTCCCAGGTGCCTGGTCATGGCTCGGTCTCTGCCCCCCGAGCTGCATGTACAAGCGGGTACCCGTGTCTCCCTGTGCGCTTCCGTAGCAGGAACCAGTAACTCATTACAAGCTAAATGGTTCCGCGGCTCAGGCGAACCGATTGCAGACTCTCCAGACTTCCGGCTTAGCAAGGCACGAGAAATGGTTGTTCCCGACCAAGGTGGACCTCTCGTGCCGGCTACTTCGTTTACGCTGAGCATCGCCGAGGCGTTTCCCGAGGACTCGGGTGTCATCTGGCTCCGAGTGGAGGGACCCGGGGACACGTCAGCTGCTTCACGCACGCATCTCCTGGTACTAGACGAAGACGAGAATCGGGAACAAGCAGCGCAGGCCGCTCGCGATGTCAAGGTTTACCATGTAAAAGGCAAGCCGTCCGGTGAGACTGGCGTCGGTGACGTTGAGATGCGCGTGACAGAGGTCACTGAAGTCAACGAGCTCCCTCCTGACGTCTCGGAAGAGGTGACGACGAGAACGGCCGCGGACGGACCTCACGTCTCGGAAGAGGTGACGCGCCGTATCACTCGTCGGGTAACCGAGATCACCAAAACACGGACCCAGGAAGTACGGGGTCCGCTTGTTTACCGCTGGGAATTCCGCCAATAGAGGAAATACTGTTATAGCCTGGCTCACAGTCCGGTGCATAGTTGTGCTTGTTATTGTAGGTGGCCGAAATAAAGTTCTGCTTTTGTTGTTGCAATTCTAGCCTGTCTCTAATATATCCAGGGTTTCTTTCAAGACAATGCGTTGTAACAAGCGTGTAGCGTGAAATTATCTAAAAGTGACGGTCATGCGGTTTAGCACAGCATAGTGCACTACGCCAAAGTATTTATTTTGCTTGTACCTCTCACGGTATACAATTATCATAAACGTTGGAAGAGAAAAACTTGAAAACAAACTCGAAGTTTCAGTGCAACAGAGGTTAATTTCGGGAAGCGTCAGGTACTTGATGTTCCGGTTCTGAATCTAGACCGTGGTGAGTCAACGGGAAGCATTTCTTTCTCTTGCAGCTGCTGACGTCTTCCTTCTGATTTACTCGTAGAGTTGTTGCACAAGACAGTGACAGGGTACCGGTTTGGAGGAAGGCTCTTTTTCACTTCAAGTTCCGTTCTTTTAAACGTGTAGCACGGCGCACACACACAAAAGGAAGCGGAAGAAGCAGAAATCAGTATCAGAGTTTAAGGAAAAGCTTCACGTATGCTGGATTCTGCAGGTGTTCTGAATATCCATGCTGTCTTCGTTTCGTACCGCAAATGATTGCTGTACTGGTATGACGATGATTCCTCTGGAACGGGTAGCTGATGCCAGAATCCTACACTGTAAAAACAGAACTTCACCGCATAACACGGCGATGACCAATCGCCGTGTTATGCGGTGAAGTTCTGTTTTTAGAGTGTATGAATGAAAGCTGTTTGGACGGGTTGTATCATGGTGGGATTCCTTCTCTTAGTATTGCGTCTTTTAGGTATCTAGACAATAAGCACCTATTTGAAGGGGTGAATCTTAACCGTTCTCAGCAGTAACAGTGCCAGAATGACAATGCGGTGTAAGTTCTGTTGAAGTAGTGAATATCAATGTATTGGAGCATGGTGGGGCGCCAGTGGCGGATGAAGTTGAGCCGCAGTGCCAACCATGAATCGAAGTCTGACGAATATTCTAAGAGCGCCTGCCGTGGTTGCGCATTCTATTTCTGGGGTACCGTGTGGCTGAGCGAGCGCTTCTGCTTGTTATTGTTGTGGGTTGGCCGTTGTTCGGCGGAGTCCAGTGTCTTTCCTTGGCCTCTAGAGGGGAGCTGTCACAGAATGTCAGAAAACACCGGCGTTGACAAAGGCTTGGTCAGCATGACCTAATGGTTAACCACCCGTACCCACTTCCGCACCTCTTTCTCAGGGACACGTCGTCACACGTTGAGCCTCTGATGCCAAAGAGAGCAGCCGTCGCCAAAAATGGCTCCTGCAATGGTGTAAGTCTACACCGGGCCCAAAATAACGGGCTATGGGTCTGAAACGTAGCGCGCATGCCCGGGGCGTTATTTCGAGCAGAGGGCGCGCGTGGCGTTGATCAGAAACGTCTCTCAGGACTGCTAAATCTGGAGAAGCGTCGGGGATGCGGCTGCTCCAGGGCTGACTGCGTCCACGCGTTGAACGGTAAGGATAGCACTGAAAGCTCTGCATTCGAACATGCTTTGACAGAAAATTACTTGCTCGCAGAACCCGGGGAGGAATGGTAGTGCAGCCTCCCAGCGTGTAAGTACAGTGCTTCGTTCAACATTTCATTGTCATTTGCGGATTGCAGACCGCTTATTGCCATGTTATCGTTCGCAGGTGGGGGGCGACAACGCCCCCGGCTTTCGAACCGGTCACACATGGTGGCGGTCTACTTTTCGAGGGCGCCGATGCCCGATTTCAGATTAAGGTGCGAGGGAACCCCGCGCCTCAGGTGGTGTTCTCACGGCGAGGAATGCCGATAAGCAACGATGCACGCCGTCAGATTACCTACGAGCCCAGCTCCGGCCTCTGCACGTTGCTCATCCGCAACTTGACAGCCGAAGATGAAGGAGACTACAACTTAAGCGCAGTGAATAGCGTTGGCGAGGCCTCGCTCACGCTCTGCATCCGACGTCAAGGTCTCGTTGGACAGCAGGGTGCCCGCCAGCACACTACCGTCCAGCGAACCCAATTACTGACCCAGGATGGAGTTACAATGACCAGAGCGACGGAGATGACTCAAGGACCTCACTATTTCGCCGCCTCAGACTTCAGAGTTGACACTTTTGAATACAGACTACTTCGGGAGACAGAGTTCCTCGAGACACTGCTTGTACGCGCGGGGGTTACAGAAGCCCTCAGCCATACGGCCACAGGGCCACCTCAGATTCTCCAGCGACCGAGGAATTCCAAGTTACTGGAAGGATCCGATGTATCTTTCACAGCACGGCTTTCGGGAGAACCCCGTGTCACCTGGTTCCGCAATGGAGAACCACTGCGGCCGTCTCAACGCGTTGTGGTTGAACGCCATGGTGACATGTACACGCTCAAGATTCACATGGCACTTCCTGAAGATGCAGGATACTACACTCTACTCGCGGAAAACATTCACGGTCGCATTGCGTCCTCAGCACATTTGGTTATTGAAGCGACATCAGCTCCTCCGGCCGCTATGACTGGACCAGGGGCAGCAGCTGTCGTCGAAACGGTCAGTGAAACGCCATCGCGAGCACTGGCTCCCAGCTTCGTGAAGACACCCCAGGACCAGGAAGTCACTGAAGGCAAAATGGCCCGTTTCGACCTGAGAGTGTCTGGCCGTCCTTTCCCTGAAATTCGCTGGTATCGCAATGGTCAACCGATCAACGATGATGCCACTCATAAGTTGCTTGTCAACGAAGGCGGCGTCCACGCCTTGATGATCACAGCTGCGGCTCGGGAGGATGCTGCCACCTGGACCTGTGTGGCGAGCAATAAGAGTGGAGAATGCCGCTACGATGTCCAACTTCACGTGATCGGTAAGTATTTTCCAGCCACATTAACTCCTGTTCAGCAAAGTTCTACCATTGCATCTTTTCTAAATTGAGGGCAAATATGCATATTACTTTTCGAAAAACTGTTCTCAATTTACGGAGATGTTCCACTATTGTTATTGTCTTTGTCTTATGTTCATTGTAGACTTTATTGTCGTTAAGAAATGTAAACCATGTCGGCTGCAGTAAGTCTGCGGTGTCTGGTAACAATTGTTCTAAGCAATGGCGTAGGCGGCTGTGTTCGCATCAACGTTTGGCAAGGTGCCGGAACGGGCTCCACCCGGAGTCCGCCCCTCTGCCGCATAGGGCCTTGTAGCGGGCGAAATATAGAAGTAGGCCATGGAGTGCTTTACAGCTCAGAAGCAGACTATCCAGTTTGTTCTAAAGGGATCTGTCGCATCTCGGGGAGGCAGTTTCGAATACGTTTCCGACAGAGCTAGAAACCAGTCAAGTATCTGGCCTATATCTGTTTTCTAGCCTCTGCATCGGAGGCGTTTTTGACTGCTTTCGTCGCTGCCACTCATGCTCTGCTACTTCGTTACGCCGATCTCATTGGTTGGTACTAAGGAATGCAGGGAGAGGTTGAATCGTCTCCCGACGATTCTACTACTCCCATGGGAGCTTCCTGGGCCTACTTTGAAGAGAACTATGCCGGCATATCCCGTTAACTGTAAGGGGAAGACGTAGCGAAAATCCTTTACAGCACAACACACTCTAAAAACAGAACTTTACCGCATAACACTGATTAGTAACATAACATAATTGCTGAAAACAATGGGCGTACGCCTCTTTTGTGACACTTATATGTCACAGAAATGGCGTACGCCCACTGTTTTCAGCAATTGGTGCCTCTGAAAGGTATCATTCGGAATGGCGATTGGTCATCGCCGTGTTATGCAGTGAAGTTCTGTTTTTAGAGCGCAGGCCGCCGCTGTTTTGGTGCTTTTATATTTGAAGTTTTAATGGACCCTCTAAAAACAGAACTTCACTGCATAACACTGCGATGACCAATCGCTTTTCCGAATGGTATCTTTTACTGACCATATTTGCTGGAAACGGTGAGCGTACGCCTTTTTGTGACACTTATGCACTGCATAAGTGTCACAAAAAAGGCGTACGCCCACCGTTTTCAGCAAGTGAGGTCGCTGAAAGGTATCATTCGGAACGGCGATTGGTCATCGCCGTGTTATGCGGTGAAGTTCTGTTTTTAGAATGTACAGCGCATGAAGGATGTTCGGCTTGCGTGGTTTGTATCAAATGCAGGCTTGAAGGAAATGACGTTTGAACAATACACTGTTCACAGATCACTGTTTGTGATATCGTGAAATTAATTTTCCTGATGACCAAATTATGCTCAGCCACGGCTTGAAAGCAGTATGTGACTGGTGCAACTGTACAACCCTTTCTATTCAACTACATCATAGACAACGCCTAAGTAATCGACGTCAAAGAGTACAAAATACCTTGGTGTTGTGCTTACGTCAGACAAGATTATCTCGGCACCTCATATTAACTTGTTCACCGGCTATGCGAAAACTCGAATACCTAATACGTAAGTTGCGTCAAGCTCCCGAAAGCTGGGATCCATAGACTATATATAACATCAATAAACCCTAAATGGTTCAACGGAAGGTCGTGATGTTTATGTTTAGCAGGTACGGCAGAGATTCCACGCCATCAGCCCTTATGAGAAATGCAAATATTCCGACCTTGCAAAGCCGTTGGAAAGTCTCCCGTTTAAAATTTGATTTCCAAATCTTAGAGTAAAATCCTCTTCTGCTTTCCACGGCCATCATCATTCATATTTTTTGCAGCCCCTTTTCACAAGAACAGATATTCTTTAGGGCCAAAACCGGAATGGAATTCGTTGCCCTTTGATGTTGCTAATTGGACATCTACTTGGGGACATTGTATTTGACTTGACTAAAATGAACGTATAGAGGTTAGCTGAGAGTACTGACCATTTCTGGCTCGGGTACATACTTCACATATTGCTTCGTAGCCATAAAGTAGTCAGTTCTTGGTGCACCTCAACTGTGGCGTTATGGTACGACCTAGAACCCCTTTACAGTATGTCATTTTAGACAGCTGGACCATGATGTTTTGTTTTGCCAGAGTGTCTGAACTGGGACGACTTTTACGTAGACATTTAATGATAGGCTTGTCGTCTGAAGTTCTCATATCTGTCTTGCGCACTGTTCACGTGTGCGTTCCTTTCACTTTTTGAAGTCGGCTTCGGCTGTTCCAGTTGTTGTGGCATGTACAGCTGAGAGGCGTCATTGGGAATAATGTAACTGCTATGTAAATAATAGTAACAACAAAGAAGAAAGCAATTATTTTATCGGTATCTGCTTAGTAGATAGCCAATGCTAGAATGAAAACGGATGACGAAGGAAAAAGGGATTTTTCTCTATTGTATAGCTTAGATGGCTTATGCGAGCTGCTTGGAAGCCTGAGCTTTCGTCCTTTTAGTCGCCCAAACTCAAGCTTTTTGCGCTATGGAGTGTGGGGAGCAGAAAAAGGAGGCGACGACATAGTCGTCAACACCAGCCTGCCTGCTTCCCTGCCATTCTTTCTATAACGACCTATTTGGAGCACTGTCCACAATTCTGTACCTCTTCCTAGTACTACTTCAGCGTTGCTACCCTCACTACTTCGCAAAATGTAACCCGTTAGTGACTGAAAACTTATTATACCACAGTAACATTGGAAAACGATTGTAGGAAAGGAATAAAAAAAACTACCTCAAAAGGTGATTGATATCAAAAGTTTCAGCCCAAACAAGAGAGGTTGTCTTTGCAGTGCCCGTCTTCGCGTTATCATTTAAAAACCTGAATAAAGATTTAAAATCTAAATTATTGTTAAACTTTGTTTTACTGATGGTAAGCTGCTCAGCAATTTACAAGTGATCAACACTGTCAGCTCTCCTGTTTTTCGCTGCCGGTGAGAGGGCAGTGTGGGCAAACTCAATTTTAACTCAGTTCACGAAAAAATAAAAAAAATAAAAAGAAGAAAGACGGACAGAAATGTTCTTTTTTTTTTTCTTCACAGAAAGAACGTCTGTAGAATAGCAAGATTTCATGTACAGATCTTCGGTCAGGTTGCACTAGAAGGGGAATGAGTTCAAATTCCTAGGGATGCAGTAACATAACTTCACCGCATGACACAAAGAGAATAATGGCAACTCAGAATAGTATCGTTCACTTAGCTGATTGATGAAAAATTTAGGCGTACGCCTTTTTGTAACATACAAAATGGCGTGAAAGCTTGGCCCGAAAGCGCACACGTCCCACAAACGTGGGGCGTAACGCATGAGGTAGTTGGTCAGGGCGCTGTCTGCAAACAGAACTTCACGGCATTAGACGCTGATAATCAATCATGATTCATCTTTCACTGACCGAATTGGCGAAAAGTGGTTGGTGGAGGCCTTCTTGCGCCACTTAAACCATAAAAGTGTCACAACGAGGCACACCTCGCCATATTTGGCGTATCAACTGGGTGAATGATGTCATTCCGAATGATTTTGACTGTGTTATGCGCTCAAGTTCTGTTTGTAGAGTGTGATACATTCCGTTCCTCAGGGCTGTTCATGTCATGAAAGGAGGGTCTACTGTCTCACGCTGGCATGCTTGGCAAAGCTAGCAGACGATAAGGAACTGGCTTCTCGCCAGAAGGCTCTGCTTTGGCAGTATTTCGGTGTCGTTTCTACCGCATAACCCCAAGTAGTGACAAATGTTAACGTATGTCTTAGTTGCAGTGCGTCAGCGAATTTCTTCTGTGACTGTAGCGGTGGCCCTGACCACACCACTTACATCTTTAATGAAGTATCTGTACCTCTCCAACCTCTTGCGCATCTGGCTCGCGGTTTTGTTATGTCTCGAGAAGTTAAAAAAGGAATTAGATGCTTCCTATTCGGAGCTCGAATTTCGGAAGGCGAGTTCGAGAAAGATGCAGGAGTTTGGGGGGATCTATTTTCGTTTTCCTCATCGTACGGTTCTCGAAGCACCGTCGGGGACTTCTCGTGTCAAAAGATGGCTAAGAATAAAGAGTGACGTCACTGCGCCCGTGAATCAGACGGGCAGACAGAATCAGGCTAATTATTCCTTCGCGCCACAGTAGCTCCTTTCTTGGTTATTTTGCTTTAGGCTGCGTTCCTCGGTAGTGTAACAGCCCAATGGAGCGGCCAATCGAATGTGAGAGCATGCATTTCTGCAGCTGTCTGGCTAACTTTATATCTTGAACAGAGTGGCGTCTCTGATATTTTTTTTAAATTATTTTTCATGAGCAGGGCTCTACACTGTCTTGTGCTCCCCCTGCTTTCCATGGGTCGACGATACCTCACTATGCGGTTATGTTCCACCTAGTTTTAGACTTCGGCTTGCGATATTCAATTGGGTCATGCCGCTGAGATGTAGGCGATCCTTCTTGGTTCTGCGTATACTTGAAGGCTTTTAGAGTACCCAGAGAACGTCCATTTCGCTTTCACAAGATGATACTGTCCGTGCATTTCAGTGGTGGCCGTGAAGATTGGCCAAAAAGCTTGTCGCGTTTAGTGTCATGCGTACCTGCCAATCAGCAACTTTTGTCCAGGGGCATCGTCGAAGTAACCGATGCCAAAGCATGAATTTAGCGCCTAACCCCGTTCCTGGTGAGCAATAACTCCCAACACGCAGTGCTACTGCTGCTATTTTCAGCAGTGGCACCCTTTGTTCTTGTGTGCTGAGGGCGGAGAAGCACGCGCGCCAAGACAGTTATCGTTTTAGTGACTGTGGTTAAACATAGTTTACGTCGTCACTGCGTTCGCTCCATGATAAATTGGCACGACCATTTGCGTTTTACTTCTCACCACGCGCTATAATCCTCACATCAGCGTTCCAGATGAAGTATTCTTACTCAAACTACTATATTATGATGACATACTAAAATATGAAACCTCGAACTGAAAGCGTATAGAAGAGCAGTGTGGCGCAGCACCCAGCCACACTGCTTCTTTATAGGCTTTCGTTTCGAGGTTTCATATTTTTGTAGGATTTAGGGCGATCTCCGAAACAACGTGACCAAGAGGCCAAAATAGCATCTCGCATCGTTGAATGAAAACATAGCCTTTTCAGGCCTGCCGTGCATATGCCATACCCAGAGGGAACAAGGATTCCGCAGTCTGTTGGAAATATAAATTGGATGACGCCGTGAACGAGGTGTTCTGGTTGTTGCCCTTCGTAGCGTTGAAGACCATTACAAATTTATGAATTGGACAAAAGAAAAGTCAGGAAAACACATATGGTTGCATATTTCTTCCGAAATAAATAAATAAATGAGAAACCTGAAAAGCGTTAAAAAAGAGAGAAAAAAAGTGAACAGCACCGCATAACCAGCCTTGACACTGATGTCACTCACTCATCGTCTGTGATCAATCAGGTGGCTGAACGACATCACTGTGAAAGATGGTTGGTTCTCGCCGCGTTGTGCGGTGCAGTTTAGTTTTTTCAGAGCCCATGCTGCCTCGGTAACGCCGTTTTGCGTCCAAGCGTCCTGCGCAGGCCCATAAAACGCATTTCTGGTTTTGTGCGTGCTGTGCTAGTTTCGCGTCGTCAGGGCCTGAAGGCTCCAGAAATAGAACTGACAAAAAGGGAACGACGACTTGGCGCCCCGCGTTGGACTTCTTCGGGCCAAGTTTAACTGCGCTGACTGGACAGTGCTTGTTTTCACGCCGTATAGGTGACTCTGCTGCCACCAAGCTTATATAGTGACTGTAGGTGACTCAATGAATCTCCAGAGATAACTCAGGATGCCGGCTCCGTTGGTAACGAACAGGTGGCGCGCTCTCTCTGTTGGGTTGGCTCTGAGATAAGGCGGTTGATAGAACGCGCAACCATTCTTAACGCCACTTCACTCATCACCTGGATGTTATTGGGATACTAAATAGATAAATAACAAAGAATGACGGAATCAATAAAAAATGAGGGGAATGAATACGCCCGTAAATAAAGAACTGAATATCTTGCTAGCCGACCCACTGTTATTTCCCCTTGGGTTTGCGTGGGAAAAATTAGTGTCAACCGTCAAACAGAATGATATCTTCCAGTGCTTAGATTTTTTGAAAACCTTATAGGAGGAGCATACTGGGACAAGATAAGATGGTTCAAGCATGCTCCTCCCATAGGGTTTTCAACAAATCTAAGCACTGGAAAATGAAATTGTTTGAAAGTTGGCGCTAAGTTCACTACTTTTTCGCACGCAGGCCCGAGCGAAAATAACAGTATAAAAAGATCATTGCATAGTACACTCAGAACCAGTCATGATTCAGAATGGTAATTCCTCGCCTGATTTGTTGAAACTGGGTAGCTGAGCTTATTGATAGCACGATAATTTGCTGACCGACGCATTTTTGCGACACACTTTAAAAACAGAACTTCACCGCATAACACGGCGATGACCAATCGCCGTTTCGAATGATACCTTTTCCTGACCCTATTTGCTCGAAACGGTGGGCGTACGCCTTTTTTGTGACACTTATGCAGCGCAT
>JARGYV010115619.1:0-10996 GCA_029532675.1 Ornithodoros moubata | reverse complement strand
AAAAAAAAAATACAATCAAGGCTAACTTTAAAGGGGGGCGGGAAAATGGTCACGGTCGAGAGGCAGCAGTGGCCACATGCTAATGTGGCCTCATGTCGTATCCAGTGCTTGGACTCGCTGCTCCGGCCGTCCCTGCCAATTAGCCCGACTCTACGTCACGCATTCTATATGGGCTGCTTTCCCTCGACTCGTTACTGCCCGCGAGGAATATGTATATTAGCGCTCCACGTAGCTCATACACTGTGATCATGTACATGCATCGCTCGGAGGAAGGCCTGACGCGTCGCCAAGGACAGATCGTCCATCACCCCGAGGAGTGAAATTGTCTAGCAGACATACGCAGTCTCAGTCTACGCTCTGCCTGAGCTCAGTTCGTTGTCGAATATGTGCTTAGCGGTCACCAACACGGGAACGTCAAATGTGCTGTATGGGATTGTCCTCACGTATCCCCTTAACGTTTTACAATGAAAGGCTCTTTGGAGCAGGATCAGGACACATCAGTTTCTCGTGCATTAGTCGACACACCATCTTCCCCATGCGAGGTCGATTACGGAAAGTAGCATTCCAACATGTGGCAGTACCACAAACAAATCATCGAAGACCTGCATATTTCCTTTAAACTCAACGTTGCTGTGCTTCAAAAACGGATTACTCCTAATAAAAATAAAAAAAAGTCTTATAAGCTCGCAGAAAAAGCCGACGGCTCCTGACAAAGACATATTACGTGGCCTCCTTCCTTTGCTGACTGCGTCTTTTGCAAGCGCAAGATTCAGCGCAAAGAGTTTCGCCCAACGTGTCCCTCGTCGAGGATCCATCGAGGACTTGATCAAACTGGCCAGATTGATGAGAACAGGAGAGAACGTGGCGGGGAAGGGATGATCGGGACAGGATATCAAAGTGCATGTGTTCTGCGCTAACGATCTCAGAGCGTACTATCAAGAGGAACAAGGTAAAAGCTATTCCCACATTGAGCCCTGTACCTTTCAGCAGCGGGAACTGAATGAATGAGCTGTGTACTTCACCTCACACCCTTACCAACACTACACACACACGCACAAAACGAAGACTGCAGCTTATCAAGCCGGATTACCGTACAGGTCTCGTATCGTAAACTTTTCAATATTCGTCATCGTGCGCTCTCTCTGGCCTATGTTCGTTACCGCGTGTCGTTCTAGCTGGCTAATCTGCTCCACATACGGACGAATGGTTCTCTCTCTCGGCAAGCGCAACGACATTTGCCTCGAGTGACCAGAGTACGTCGAGGCCCTCTTCAAAATGGTCGTCGCGCGTGACAGACGGTAGCAGCCACCATTTTGGTCGCAGCCACGCCCATTGCAACATTTGGTATTTCCGTACGGGCATGGATGTTGAACGAAAGCAACTAACGAGATATATTACGTTAAATGATCTCTGTAATACCGAAATATGAACGCCTCGTTAGACGTTTTTCCAGAATCATACCTACCCCGCCCACGGGCTCTGTGGTGTTTTTGTGTGGCATCTTACAAGAGTGTTATCGCCAGCAAGAAAAGGATTCTTTACCTTTTTGCCGTCCAGTTCGTGGGGACCGTTGGCTAGGACTTTATCTACACTGGCGGGGTCTGAAAACGTCACAAAGCCGAACCCTCTGAAATGAAAGAAATGGAAAGAAAGCCGTTAGCAAATTCGTTCAAACACTTGTCGTCGCTTCCAACCTCAACAGTTTAAGAGAACCGCTGAACAAACTTTCATGAAGACCAAATAAGAACACACGAACCGCAAACCCTTCAAAGCATGAAACACTCCTCATTCCCTTTTTAACGTTCGAAAACGCGACATAGACCTCAACGTTAAACAGTGCCAGGTCTTCCTACAATGACTCAACTGGGACCACTCAAAGTGTTCCTGAACGGGCTTCCTCGCGATACCGCGCACCTTAATCAGCATGTATTACATGTTATCTATACCGCAAGAATTACGGCGCTTCTTAGGATAGATATAGGCAACATGACGCCATCCAATATTCACCGACAATTCCTTTCATTTGGCTGAGCCCGTTCTTATTTTTGAAGCTCGTATTACAGACGGCAAAGGAAATTTTCACAATGCAAACGAAACGGAATCCCTCGCTCGCGCGGAAAGACTCCGCGGTTCATTCAAAGAAGACAAGAAAGCCGTCGACTGCACAACAAGTGCTTACGCGACAATACGTTCCCGCTCCACTGTTATTACTCATCCCGACTAGAAAGCGGTAGCTAAGCGTTAAGCGAACTCCAGAGGACAAGAATGCCTCAAAACGAATGGCTTGGCGATCGTCCAATGGCAACCAATAAATCTTTGCTTCGTTCAAGAAGCTTTCACTGCATGCAAGTGACGGGCTGACAGCAACCGCCAACCGCACAAGACTTCTTTTATGCAAATCACTGAATCCATCGCTGATGAGGGTCTATTGCTGAAGAAAAGCGCCTATAGGTCTGTTCTGACGGCTGTGTCACGCGACATGCCACTCCCTTTTCCTTGTCATCCTTTTTAATGACAGCCTTCCTAAAGCGGTTCACTTGAACCGGTCCAAATGATCTTGACCAAAGTAGACGTAAACACTACGCAAAGTTTCGTGACGTCCATTAACATCGTGATCAATTAAAGGCAACGGATGAAAACTGCCATTAGCTCGTGAAGCCACGTGGGTTAGTAAGTCAGAGTTGTTACCAGTCGCGCGGCGTAGTGATGCATTGGATTGGATTGGCTGTTTTGTTGCAATGGTCACTATAGCCGTCGCATTGTACGTTATGAAGGTGACGTTGGTCAGCGCGAAGTTAAGGGTTCATATACACTGTTGCCTCAGGGCACATCGCCGTTCATTTTCTGGGGCAATCGTACGGAAAGCTGCTATATAGAAGCTCCCATCTATTATCGCTGATATCAACCGAGACAACGCGAGATCGTGCGAGTGTGAAGATTGGAATATCGGACAGAAAGAGAGGGGGAACGAACGCAATTTTGCAAATATCCTCTCCACTTCACTTCCCGGTTTCGATCGCGTATGCCGACGGAAGAAACAGTGGAGCAAAAAATAAAAAAATAAAGAAGGCAGGACAGACAGAAACTTGGCTACAACTTAAATCAATGAAGGAACGACGAACTGCTCTGTACAAACAAGGACCTGTTCTTAGAGGATTTTGACTGACATCAAGAAATCCGAAGAAAACGATCATGTACCCTCTTTCTTTTTATCCGCTGGCGCACTTCTCTCTTTTTCTTGGGGCTTCGTAATCCGATTAATGAGTTTCCATATCGACGAAATATAATCGATTCTCCGGTGAAACAAGAAGGGCGCCACTGCTGCATTAACTCTATGAATATTGTTCTGACCGGGATTCGAAGCGAAGGGAGAAACCAGGGAAAGGGCCCGTAATAACAACAACGTGTTTATTACGTGGGAAGTGGACGAAAGACACAAGCAATCGTGGACAAGCACTTTTAACGGAAACGGAAACTGAGGTCACTTAAGCAAGTTCACGCGTCGATTCTCTTCCACAAACGCTAGCGAGATCTAGGCCAATCGCTCGTTGTCGTGGCCGGCCATGTCGGGTGGTCAACAGGAAGAATGGCCAATTCTGCGTGACCGTTTCTAACTTTCTTTCATGGAGTACGGGAACATGGTATGTGAAACATGGTCCAGCAAATGAGCTTATTTCTGGCTGACACACTATTTCGGCGAAATGAGGAGTTGGCCTCACACTGAATTGTGGGTTAACTTCTTGATTTATGTAGATATCGTATGTTCTTATCAAATAAGAGGCGCTACAATCATTGTAAGATATAGGAAATGCGAAAGCCCCCTACTACGGCTGTCGGCTCGCAGCACCTCGAAGCACAAGTCAAACATGAGAGCCATTCCTTTTGAGCTCTCCACAGGTCGATATGACCAACCTCCCTCCTCCCCGAGGGATCGAGAGCGACCCTCCTTCGTGAAACCAATTTGAGGACTGCAAAATCCAATGGAATAACCAGTGGAACGTTTAAGAAAATTAGGCGCCAGGTAGAAAATTGAATTGAGCCAGCAGTTCTCTCTTGCAGCCGGTAATCGGTTTAGTCCATGACAATGGCATCCACGTAGCCATATCGGGGGAATATCGGAAAGTCAAGAAGACCTCCTCCGCAAAAGACTGCCCACTATGCAGTAACTTTATTATTGAATTCAGTGCGCCCCTTTGGAGGTTAAAAAGGTGGCAGTGGCCAGGTGCTCCCTTGCTGCTCGCGCTTGATCCATGGATCGCAAGGTTTCTGCTGCCTCGCTTTTTGCGGACTCCATGCGGAAACGCCCCACTAAATAATGGAAAGCTCGAAAGCGGCTTCCAACATCCATAATCTACGTGAGGCGCTCAGGCGTCAACGAGGTTGCTGAGATTCGTGATAATATATGGATGTCGGTTTTTAAGAAATGGTGCGAAGTGAAAAGGTACATATTCTGGATGACCTCGGTCTGTCTTAAAACCGTCGAGACACGATGCCCCTCTTCCCTTCGTCTGTTTCGGAGACTCTTTTCCAGTCTTTTTTCTGTCGCGCTCATAGTCGCATCATTCTCGATACTGTTAGTACGAGACAAATAAATCGCCAAAAAATATATCTAAGAGCTACAGCGAATGTTTCGAATCCGAACAATGGATTGTCGCTATTTATCAGCCAGCATTCTCTCAAAACAGGAAAGTACTTCGCAAGAAGTCGATCTCGGATCGAAACCTGACAACGTAACTACACAGATATATAGGTGACACAGAGTCTGCCCCAACTGTTATACAGGGAGTAAAGCCACAAAACTTTTACTTCAAATCTGCGAAACCTCCACATCATCATCCCGCCTCCGCAAGAGGCGCCGATATACTGGACGAACAAGGGGCACGTTACGGAAACCACAAGCGTGCTTAACCTTCTCCCCCGCTAACGCCACCCAAGCATTGCGCAGGCACGACTCAGCAACGTGTGCAGGTGCCTATTACAAGCAAGAGGCTATTCGACGGCACGCGTCGCGCATTTTGCAACGTAGGACTGTCTGTCATTGACACTGTTCCAACGGCACGTCCAGCGAAATGCTCAAGGAGCCGGCGTTCTAATGAGTCCGACGCTTGCGCTATAGCACTTGTCCCCCACCTCGTTCATGCCAGAAGTCATGCTGCCGACGGAGGCAGGCGCGAGTATAACGTCGTGCAAAACGGGCAAATAAATTCTAGCCTCGTTCCGCTGTCAATAACTTGGCTGGTAAGCTACGTAGTATGTCGGTGTTTTCCCGACGGTACTTATATGCGAGCAGGAGAAAGTGGAAAGAAAAGACACAAGTGCGAGACAGTTAGTGGCAGTAAGGCAACGTCGTTAATATATTGAAATGTACTGCTGAAAGGAAGTGGCTGCGTCACACGATTTGTCTTCGTAGGATTGCCATAATGTGGTATTCCACTCGCATTTCTTCGGGGACTGATATTTTTTATGGGCGCAGCAACGTTTGATTTTTAAGAGATTAAAGTCTCCGATTTCGATCGTTTGTGGGCGGAACCTAGACAAGGTGACACATCTGAAACATGACACAAAACGTTCTCCCAAGCCGCGGGTTGTCCTTGCGTGTTAGGAATTGTGTCGATCGGTTGGGTCGCCAATGAAGAACATGACGGCGTCTTGGAAACAAATTAAGTGGTTTGCGCGAACCTTCTGGATGATGATGACTGTAGAAGACTAACACTACTGGATCTTAACCTGGGTCAGTTGTGATACTTTAACGTTTCTGTTGAAGTGGATTAACTATGAGGCCTCGCGAATGAATGTCCCGATCCAGGGAACAGCGTGCTATGGCTGGCCTTGACGAAGAGTGAACGTGGCCAATCCTGGTGTGCTTACTCGGAAGTCTGCATATTGTTTACGCAGATGACAAGAGCAGTGAACATAGAGATGGATGAACAAGAATAATGGCCACCGAAAGCAAGTAACGTCGTGGCAGATCATCGCCCGCAACGACCGGTGAGTAAACGAATGGTTTCGCGCTCCTGCACGACTGGACTGTTATACAGGGCAGGAAGTGTAGGAAAGCTAAGGGTGGCGGAGAATTTGTGTAAAGCACAAGTCTGAGTGGTCAGCTTATTTCTGACTTCGTGGAAAAGCTGATCGATTGGACATGCTTGACGCAAATCAGACATTTCTCTTCCCACTCTAACAAGAAGGACGAACACCAAGGGCTAACCCTTACGATTCATGGAAAAGAAATAGAACGAATGCGCTCTGTTCAATGATTGAGAATTTCAAGAACCAGCGATCAGCAGAAAAGCTTTTTTGTTTTCGGATGATGAGCGCTGACTCCGACAAGGCTTCTATAGAGGAGGCCCTAAGGGGAACGGGGAAAAGACATTGTACTTTCACCGTAAAAACTCTGCCTTCGAGTAGCTTACGTCATTTAACGAAACAGTTATGCCCACTTCCTCGCTACTTTCAGTTCAACCCTGGTAACTGATGTCGAGGCTCCATGGCTTCAGCCGCGATTGAACGAAGTGAAAGAAAGAAAGAGAGGGAAGCGAAACGCACCCTAAAAAGGGGCTAAGTTCAAAAAGTAAGGTAAAAGAGCGAAAGCATGTCCCTTACGACTGACGGGGCCCGAAATCGATTATAGGCTATGCGCTCACCGTGAACAGGCCAAGGACCGGCGGCGACACCGTGGACGGGGCTTGCATCCCAAAGAACTCGTCCCACTTCTACGCTCTTGGCTCATGGCTTCCGATTCGCCCCGATGCTTCGAATAATCCCTCATGGCCATGATAGTAGCGGCACACCAACTTGAATACCGTATAGGGCTACAGCAGGTGCAGGCACCGGAGGCCGACCGCATAGAGGCTATATACCTCCGAGGTACGCTTTAAGCTAACAGCTTCCCTATGCCACGTACTGGTTTGAAGACAGGAATCAATAAAACGATCTTAACGGTTGCTAATTTGTAACACCGCGAGATAATCAGCAAAAACGACGTAAGAATTAATACGACTACGTACGCACTAGTACCACGAGGGGACAACTGTACTCGTTTGAAAGCTACAGCCTGACAAAAGATCTAATCTAACGGAGACAAATATGAGATTTGTGCTTTCGTATCTCAACAGTCTACAAAAATGCAGTGGCCAAACAAATCTTAAAAGAAATCACTGGAGACTGTAGATCCTGTGTAGGACATGAGATGAGTGTATTGTGTCTATTGACCCTGAATACTGTCTGTGTAAGGTTCAAACAACGGGAGTTGTGGGCGTTATGGAAACGTTACGACGTTATCAACGAATGCGTTACAATGACAGAAAGTGAGCTAAGAAAGAGGAGGAGAGGGGGAATAATGAAGAATGGAGAGAGAGAGAATTCCTTCGAACATCTGCATATGCATGCCACTTTCTGAGAATGACACAAATTAAACGCTGTACAGACGCTAATAGCGGATGCGGAACACGCGGCAATTAACGAGGTTTGTGCAGTTCAAGTAGGCTGGGTTAGGCTATGTGGCATAATCATAAACCTTGGGTTCGGCGTTTGTCCACTAAAACCGCAGGTAATTACCGATGCACGGTTCGGGTGGCGCTAACCACGTTCCTACAATACTAAACGTGTGACTCGTCCGTCATTTCTAGTGCTTGCTAGGAACCGTGTACATGCGCCACCTATACTAAAGCAGAGTACCTTACAGCCGGCGCGTAGGCGGTTTCCCAACCCGCTTACGTCGAACACACGTAATGAGCGCCACCAGGCGAAATGGAACGCGTACGCGATATTTAAAACCAACACGCAGAAAGAAAAGGTACATCGCAAATGTGCGCTCCTCTTGCCACAATCTAACCGGGTTGCCAACTGAGGTTTGTATTTCCGCGCCAGTCAGCTCAATGCGTCCGGCCAAGCGTGTAATGAGAGGCGCAGGCTCGTATAATAAGAGGATAACGATCGACCCATGATCGATGACCCGATGGCGCTATGAATGCCCAAACACGCAGGGATCATAATTGAGGAGCCAAACGCTCAAATAGCAAGATTCCCTGCAGGATTGGGCTCATAAAACGCCCAAGACTGTCGATCGTACGTCCCGCTGTCAGTAATGAGCGAGGTACAGGACTGTACTTGACGCTGTTTCCTTTGTGCAGTATCTGCGACTGGCTTGCGGTAATAAATGGGCCGAAAGAGGAAGTTGGCTTTGTCTCTGGATTCTATTGGATTGGATCCTACATTTAGAAGTTCTCGCAATTCCCTACATCATAAAGGTCAGTCGTTCGTAGTTATGGCTTAGTGTGCTTTTTCTTTTTATCGCCGTCTGCGACTGTTTGTCCTATATTGCTTGAGTTCTCTTCCCGCGACACAACTTGTCTGTCTAGCCGAATCAGTTGTATATTCATACCGCTGAAAAGTTATGTCTGAAAGCGATTGGATACGCCTCGCTTTAAAACTGCAAAATGTGGAAAGGACCCTAGCGCCAGTGGAACGAATCGTAAGGCCTATTTGGCGGTGACTTTTAGTGCGCACTTTCACATTTGCATGTCGAACGGCACGCGAGAAAAATAAATAAACGAATATCAGAAAATAATAATGGCAATTGTTAGGCTCAAGCGTGTAGTATCCCTAGATGGACGTGTAATATACAGCGTCTGGTTTTAGAAAATCGCTGATATGCGCAACAAAAAAGGAAACTTTTTTCATCAATCGGACACGAAGAGAACAATCACTGGAGACGACACACAACAGCACGTCAGGCGAACATGGACACAGACACACATCAAAACCTGCAACTGCAGCGGAAGCGCATCCTTCTCGAAAACCTCTGATCCAGCATTCTCTCTCCTCCCCCACGAACGTTCGCACCCGTTCAGAGGCACGCTTCTCGATTTCCCCGTGGAAACAAAGCTGCGAAAGAAATCTGCTGGGCAGGAGAGATTTTGCTTTCGCCACATACCGTCGAAGTTCGACAGAACATAAACAGACTGAAAAAAAAAGTAACGACATGTGTGAAATCCGAACAGACGTCATATGAAGGAGAGAGAGAAGGGGGGGGGGACGTGTCTTTGCGCTGGACACTTTTAGTTATGGCCCTCGCACGAATATGCAACAACGGAATTCGTCATTTGTCTGATGTCAGTTGTTCTGCAACATATTCCATACCCTTCTTTCTTTTTCCACCAGCAAACGAACACTAGTCCATTCGACGTAGTGAATGTGTTCAAGGGCAACTTTTGCTATTCGCCAAATTGCCTGCGACAAAAACATTACTTTCTCTTCTTCTTTTTGCTTTTTTTTTTTCACTGCCCTGTATTTTATATTTGATTTCACAGTATTTATAGTTCCGGAGCAACTGGTCAAATAAACGACCGATTTCACTTTTTACGATAATTTTGTTCGCTTTCGCATACGACAGAAAAGCGCCCTAGTGGCGGTGGCGGTTCTGTCGCTAACCATCGCTGGCCTCACCAGGAGCGCCCTAACGCACTGTGTCACTCGCTATTTAACCTGGGACGACAAGGGCTAAAACTCCATACTCCTTTTCTTTCGCCACCACAGCAGGACATCTGCGGCGTTGCCAGGAAACGCTAGTCGAAGCCGTAATTGTAATAACAACGACCGTTCGCAGCGTCTAGAATGACGCCTCTGCCCAACGACAGACGGACAGGCTACGAACACTTACTTTATCGCTCACATAATTACCAGGCGGAGTCAAGACCCTCAGCCTGTGTCACTCACGCGTTCCGCACAGAAAGACATGCCCTGCGCCGCCACAGTTGTGTTTGTCAAGCGAGCAGCTGTTAAGAAAAACGCTGACAACGCCGGAAAAAATACGGCCGCGAGCCCTGCAGGATACAAATCCAGCCCGGATTATCGAACACAGCATGAATACGCTCGAAAAAGCGCGCATAAGAACGGCCTTCTGGCTCCTACTGCCAAATATATATAAGAATATATATAAAGAGACAGCTTCCTACCACAGTCACCACCATTTTAACGCCCCTCTTTCACAACCCTGCTTCGTAATCTTCACTTTATTGCGCGAGACTCTGCCGGTATGAAAAGAAGACTTCTTCTATCAATGTATTTCTGCCTTTTTAACAAAACGCCATCAACCAGTGAGGAAAGGGTTACTCACGAGACTCAGAAAGTAAAGAGGACTTTGTGCGATTCAATATGCGCCTCCCCCTCAGCCAACAGAACGTACTCAAATATACGTACCCGGGAAAAACTCTTTTTATGAGACCGGAAGATCTGCATTCGACGGGTTGCCCCCTTTCAAACACGCGTTGCAGAGGAGTAAGGAACACGTTGAAAAGGCCTCGTATTTCCTTAACATCCCCGTAGCGGACCTGCGTTATCAGGCCCCATCAACAGCCACCGTAAAAATGGCGTTCCAAGTAATACACTGTTCGGAACAGAAGATGGTTCAGACACGGCAAGCCGCCGTCCAGAAATAAAAAAAAAAAGAAAGGAAGATGAAGAAGCAGTTTATGTCCAGAAAGGAGAAGGCAGATGAAGAAGAAAGGTAAGGATATATACCTTTGTTGTGCGGAGCAAGAAACAGCGCTTCGAATTTCGCTCCTAGCGCTAAGGAAAACTAGGTTAAGGATTGCCGACTTCCGGCAATTGGAAACGGGCTGTCCTTTTTGAAACTGCGCCTTCTTTTTTTTTTTTCACTCTCCCTCTCGCTATAAAGAGGTACGTCGCATGCGTACGAGTTTTTACTCGGCTGCTTTGCTAGAAACAAAAACAAGGTAAAAAGGAAAGTAAAAAGCATAAAGGAGCAGAAGAAGAGGTACGCGCTTTCAGCCTACACCATGTTGACCCTGCTTTATTGCCCCAACGCTTTTCGTGGTGTATATCGCCGGCTAACAGCCAGTAAGTGGACCAAAGTATTCTCTCGGTAAAGAACCCAGGGTTCTTCCTGGAACGATCCAAAGAGTCACGTAAAATCTGTGAATGTATACGATATAAAGAGATTTCGGCGAGGCTGGAGGGAATAATAAAAAAAAAA
>JARGYV010115592.1:0-21218 GCA_029532675.1 Ornithodoros moubata | reverse complement strand
ACACTCGCTTCTTACACACAAATTCGGATGAGTTTGCACATAGCGTGTCTTGTGCTATTGACAGAAAAGCACCTTTGTGATAAAAGGAAACAACAGTGCAGTCTTGCAAATGAACGCCGAGTAGAGGTGCAGTGCAAATGACAGTTGGCAGGCATTTATATTTTAATCTTGGGAATTCTTCAGATTCAAAGATTCAGATCTGCAAATGCAGAATCTATGATATGCACTTTGGGTAATTTATTCTGGACCCTGAAGTTGTGTAGCTCATGCCTTGTGGTGGATCCATAACCATTGTGTTATTCAGAAAAACACAGCAGTTGCTGCAGTAAGAGGCAACAAAGCTAGAGGGATGTGTGCAGCACTGCACTGCATTTGCCAGCATTTTTACTATTTTTGGTTCACTTGATATAGAGGTTGCAATAGCTTCTTGTTGCACAGTACTTTTAACCCTCACAGATTCAATATGGTTTGGTAAGAAAATAAATAAACATTGCACTTCTGTGCTTTCATTCTTAGAGGGCAAGTGAGAGGGCAAGCAGAAAGTTTTATGGGGGCTTGAATTAGATGCTGTGAGCATGCTGGATTAGTGGACTTCAATGAATTACTTGCACAAGCAGCACTTTTGTTGGAAACTGTTCTGTTTGGTTAAAGTAATTGCATGATCCTTTCAGAAGGCTTTCACTAGAGACTACAATTCTTCTGTATGCTTCCAACTTGCATAGTCCTGTGCAGTAACAGCAGGAACTAAATCAAGGTTTTAAACTATCCATAGCAGGGCACAAGTCTAATACTTGTTTCACTCAAGTCAAAATTATTTGACAGCCTCTAATGGCAACAGACAATGGAGATGACATCAAAGATGGTTAGTGCTGATCGCAAAGTTGCTACATTATGTAGCTTGATACTTCTTTTGCTTTGCTCACTTTTCCCTCGGTCGTGGAAAACATCCAGTCCTTTTTAGTGTGTGGAACAAAGGCACACCGTGTCCTTTGGGCCTTATGGCAGTATTCTGTCTATGATGGGGTTAGAGGCAGTTGGGCTGAGTAGGTAGAGGGGATGGGAGGGCCAAGGTCACCAGTAGTGTGCTTCATGCTGAGGCAATCTAACAACACCAACACCACCACCAAGACGGCGGTAGTTCATGCTTCCACAGAGCTTCCACTGATTCTGCTCTGGGTCGTACACTTCGATGGTCTTGAGGTAGGTAGTGCCATCAAATCCTCCAACGGCATACAGGAGGCCATTCACTACAGCTAATCCCACCTGGAGGTAAAAAAGGAAATGATACTTGTATTTTAGCAAACCTCCTCGCCCACATAAACTTAGGTGTTATCGTCTCCCTAAAGAGCTACACACACTCCTACAGCTGGATACGGGATGTACTGTACATGACATGAAGCTTTATGTATATCAACACATTGTCTATGGTTACACATACATTCTTTACCATCGAACTATAAACATGCAAAAATGTTATTATTCACATTCAATCATCAGACAATGTTAAACGTGGAGCACGACTAAAGCAGTCACAGCCTACGTTTCGCAGAGTCAGATACTTCGATATGAGGAATGCGATGAAGTGGTTATCAGGCGATCTACTAACTCCAGATCTTCGTGATGTCATTGCGACAATGGGTTGCCACTGGTTGAGCTGCGGGTTGTAGCGTTCAGCACTGCTCAATTCCGTGGTGTCGTCACGTCCTCCAACGGCATAGATCATGTTACTGTATATGGCACAACCCAAGTGCTTTCGTCTCGTGCCCATGGAAGCCACAGAGCTCCAACAGTTTGTCCGAGGGTCATAACGTTCAACTGTGCAGAAGCGAGCAAGATGCTAGTGAATATTTTTATGTGCACCTTAAGGCAGAACTTTGTGAAAACCACCAAACCTGTGTTGAGAGGCGATGTTCCATCTGATCCCCCCATGGCATATAAGTAACTTCCCAACACGGCAACAGCTACACCCAGCCTCTTTGTGCTCATTGGTGCAACTTTGGTCCATCGGTTTGTCTGAGGGTTGTACCTACACAAAAACACAGATTATGTGACATTGCAATCTTTTGTTTGACACTTGATGTAAACACACCTTACCTTTCTACAAAATTTAGACAAGAAACGCCGTCTTGGCCTCCAACGGCATACAAGTACCCATCTAGCACCGCAACCCCAACACTCGTTCGACAGGAACTGGTAGGAGCTACATCACTGGACCACTGGTTTGTTTGCGGGTCGTATCTGAGTTATACAAAGTGATTCTCTTACTACTTTGCAGGAAGCAGATCATAAAACTCATACACTTCAAGTTAGTTGCGAAGGTGTACCTTTCGATACTATTGAGATACGACTGGCCATCGTGTCCTCCCACAGCATATAGAAGATCATTGAGGACTGCCACGCCAACACCGCAACGTCGCTTGCTCATTGGGGCCACCATGCGCCACTCGTTGGCCTGTGGGTCGTATCGTTCCACACTCGCTATGGCGTCTCCACTGCACCAGCCTCCCACTGCAATGTGAAATGGGGTAAACCCTCAGATAGACTGCAACAGCAGCACTTTTCAAGACCATTCTATGTAGACAACAGCAGTCAACACTACCCACTAGTGAAGACACCGAAAGGCATTACCTGCAAAAAGGACTTCACCACGTCGTACGGGCTTCCTCGGACGTGTGCGTGGACCTTGCATGAGAGGTCTCTCTTGGGGCAAAAGTAAGTAGTTTTTGGCCTCATCCACCAAATCTCGACACACTTCGTCACTCTTGATAAGAAGATCTGAGCCCACTGTCCCAACAAGGAATTTGGGGCTCAGCAGGGGCAGGCGAACATGCTGCAGCACCTATCATTTAATGGCAACAATTGGATCAGCCAGGGTGTTTTCGCATCGACAAACTCTATCAATGCAAATGCTCTAACACAGTGACCTAGCGGGTTATTAATGGGTGAGATGTTATTACCTGGCCTAGATGCTGCCTACGGTCAGTTATGTTGTACTTCACCCAAGACATGACAGCAGAGAAAACCTGTTCTTCACTTCGTACATTGAGTTCGTCACTAGAGATGATGTCGACGAGCTGATTAACAGGAAGCAGCAGGAACTCTTCGCTTTCCATTACCTGAGTGCAAGGACGACATGGTCAGTATAGAGCTGCAACACACCTCACCTCAATGTCTCAACCTCCTGTATGTTGTGCTGCGTGAACTTATCAGCGATGCGCAGTAGTTCTCGACAGGAATGTGTGTCTGCAAATGCCCGGATGCCCAGACAGTTTGTAGGGTCTAGTTGTCTCTTGAGAAATTCACAGCACACATCCTGAATCTCTGCCATTTGAAGTAAGCAAGCAGCCGGAAGTAGCATCTGTACGTTGCTCTCTTCGACCACTATGTGGGATGTATATGCGAAATCCATGAGTAGTTCCATCGCATGTTCATCAATGTCCCGTATTGTCACCTGTGGAGTAGACATCCATGTTGGTGGTAAAAAATGTATAAAAGTAAGCCAGATATATCTACGTTGTTGCGGTATAATTTGGCACAATAACTACCGGTAACTAGCTCGCTTTATGGCTACCCATTTCCGTACCTCAGTTTGGCGGCTTTCTGCGAGCTCTCCTGTGAACATGGCGTGGAAATAGGGGCTGCATGCTGATAATACGATGCGATGTGCGAAGATCTTGCGGTTTCCTACCAGCAGTACAACGTCGCATAGCTCCCTATGCAGCCGCAACAAATTTATAGCTTCTAAAGTATGCCTGGCATGTTTCTCGGACGTGTACTCCAGCCTCGCTGGTGAGGCTGAGCTGTCCAAGTCGGTAGTATGAAGCAGATCACTCATCTTGAAACTAGAACGAGAACTACGTATGTTCACATCGCATGATCATCCTGCTGACATGAGCGAAATGCACAACAAAGCTGCACAGGACCCAGCCGCTAGACAATTGCAAGCCTATTAGACAATCTGGTTACACGAGTTACGTACCCTTTAAGGCTTTTGGAGCGTCATATAACGCCGCCGCTTAAATCTGTGCTTTCACGGGTCATTTGTTATGGTAGCACTGGTGGCACGGAGCGATTCAATCCAACACAGCACTGAAGATACCAGCCGCGAAGGCATGCAGCAGATCGTTTTATGCTGTCTGTGAAAGTCTAGCGAAGTAGATTCCAACTTGGGACGAACATTTGATGCTTTAACGTCAGTTGCCAGGGATTACATGGTTCGTTTAAGATTGGCGACTAGAAATAAAGCTATGGAACTAGGAGGCGAAGCGCTTAAATCAATAACAAGCAAGAAAGGTTTGTGCTTGTGGCGTCCCTAGCGGTGACTCGTGAAACCGAGAGAATTTCTTTCAGTTGTTTATTTCTTCAGCTCGGGGAACCTACCGATACCGACAGCCAAGAGCCGAGAAATCAATTTCGAGGTTAGTAATATTAGTACGTGTTTCACCTGCGCTTCCGACCTTCTTCTCATCGCACTTGAACGCAATGTTGCACCTTTTAGCAGACAGCGCTGAAATATTGAGCGATTGGATTTAGGGTTGGCAACGCCCAAGCCGCCACACTGCTATATGTGACGATTGCAGGTTGCAGAGGTACCATAGTCTCGGTTGTACAGTTTCTTGTGAGTTCTCCGTGTAGTAAGGAGGTTGTTTCTTATTTGTTGGTCGAGGTCTTACAATGAAGGCCATTCATGGTTCATGTTACAGTGACCTTCGCATGTGCTTCAATCGTCATTAATGCCAATGGGCTTGGGTGGGCCCCAAAAACAAGTAACGTTCGCTTGTAAGGAGTAGTCTATCACTGTTTTCTTAACAGTTATGTTTCCGCAGACGTCACGATCTTAATGCGGTAGCGGAGAACGAAGTGTGTCTACTGGGCGTTGGTCACCCTCCCAGGAAATGCCGTGCCCTCAGCATCGGCTCAGTCGTCACGGATCGGTTGAGCGGTAATGTTTCCTTCTTTGCAGGCGTTTCGACTTTTTTCTAACGAAGGCTGCTGACTGCCATTCGAGACATTCGAGACCATGGATGTCCAGCCAAAGGACATCAGGGTCCTCGAGACTGTAGAGGACATCCAAGAAAGACGTGATCAAGTGTTGGGCCGTTACACTCAGTTCAAGTCTGAAGCTCGTCACAAGCGAGATCGCTTGGAAGAATCGCGACGTTTTCAGTATTTCAAACGAGATGCGGATGAGTTGGAGTCTTGGATTCATGAGAAATTGCAGGCTGCATCAGATGAAAGTTACAAAGATCCCACCAACCTTCAAGTACTTACTTTTGTTTGTACAGGCTTTTTTTTTTTTTTTTGACAATTTTTTACATTTAATTTCTATAATTGATTGTGCACAGGCTAAGATTCAGAAGCACCAAGCATTTGAGGCTGAAGTGGCAGCACACAGCAATGCTATTGTGGTGCTGGACAACACCGGAATGGAAATGATTGGATATGGCCACTTTGCATCTGAAAATATTAAGGTACGGAAGCCCTACTGGTAGGCCATCACTGGATGTTGTTATACATGTCTTTGCCATGTAAGCAATATCCTATTGTACACTTTTCTGCACCATTTACAGCAAAGGCTAGATGAGCTTCACCGTCTCTGGGAACTCTTGTTGAGCAAGCTGGCAGACAAAGGATTGAGGTTGCAACAGGCACTTGTCCTGGTCCAGTTCCAGCGCCACTGCGATGAAGTCATGTTTTGGATCAATGACAAGGTAACATAATATCAGTGTCGTCTCAATTTTCATTATTTTTTTTCACTATGATTTGCACTTAGTTGTCATTATGCCCTTGCAGGAGACTTTTGTCATGACTGATGAGTTTGGTCAGGACTTGGAACATGTGGAGGTGCTTCAGAGGAAGTTTGATGAGTTCCAAAAGGTAGTTTTGTCGTTGGTCTTAGAAATCTACTGCGGACATAGCAGAACCTTAGAAAGTTACGAGTCCAAGGAGCATGGCAGACATGGTATGATGAACGTTCATGAACCTCAGAATGTGATCAGGAAGCACTGATTTATGACTGAGGGTTGAACTTTAATGCTTCTAAAAATAAATACTATAAAATAACTTTTGCAGGAACGCTTTTGCACCGCAATCATACAGATGTAATGAAATACGGAGCAGTTATGGTTCTAGCATGTCTGCATAGGAGATGTGAGAACTTAAAATAGCTTGCTCAATTTTTTTTCATTTCTTTTTGCACTTTTATAGTTGCCAGTGAAGAAAGTAGCTATGGTGTACCTTGCAGAGATGTTAATAAAGTTTAGACATTCATTTCCTTAGTCGGTAAAGTCTCTGCTGAGATATACAGTGTAAGGTTTCTAGGAAGATGTTTTGCAAAATTTGGGATGGAATTGGCAGAAATCCAGAAGGTCATGCTTCCAATTCTATACCATGTGCCTCATTTTGGTGAACTATTTGACAATGCCCTAAAGTGAAATTTACACAAAAGTTAATACATGCTCTTGCATGTTAATGCATTCATACAATGCACAAAGTCCAGACTGGTCTAAAAAATATGCCAACATAATACTTGCGCAGGACATGGCAAGTCAAGAGTTCAGGGTAACCGAGGTCAATGAACAGGCTGAGAAACTAATCAACGATCAGCACCCTGAACGGGACGCAATCCGCAGACGACGAGAGGACCTCAATGAAGCGTGGCAGAAGCTAAAGCAGTTGACATTGCTGCGGCAGGAACGTCTGTTTGGTGCTCACGAGATTCAGCGGTTCAACAGGTGACTTGAAATTAATTTTCTTTTCTTTTGTGTCTACCTGTGTGATGACATCTGTTGTACGGAGGGATCTCATTGTATGACACAGGGACGCTGACGAGACCATCACGTGGATCACTGAGAAAGACGTGGTGTTGTCTTCAGATGATTATGGCCGGGACCTAGTGAGTGTGCAGACGCTCCAGCGCAAGCATGAAGGCATTGAACGTGACCTGGCTGCACTTGAAGACAAGGTATGAAAGTTCTCCATATCTTTTTCAGTCCAAGACACGTGCTCCTGCCCTCTCTTCTTTCCTTTTTGTTCATTCTTTTGCCTCCCTCCAGGTGATGACCCTTGGACAGGAAGCTGATCGCCTATGCAACATTCACGGTGAACATGGAGACCAAATCAGGGGCAAGCACGCTGAAATCGTTGCTGCTTGGGAAACGTTAAAAGCCAAGGTACAGTCACAGCATCGGCACTGCTAATGGAAGTGGTGGGCGGTGGTTCAATGTAACTTACTTTGTTATGCTGGGCACCTGTTAGTAGTATAGCTACATTTTGTTAACCTTCTAATCAACATACTCTGGGTGTATAATTGTGCAATAACTACAGCTACTTAACGAGAAGTAATTGGGACAAGATGGTTCAGGTACTTCCTTTCGTTGTTAACTGCCACAACTAAGGATTTATGTGCATTATTAAGGATTATGTTTAAGGCAAAGATTTATGTGCATTTCACTTTTCAGTAGTTGTAGTTAATCTCATTTAAGGTTGGTGCCCATCACTGGTTGACGTTATAGTAACATTGCCCTCACAACAAATTATCTTGTGACCCCCAGGCCCAAGAACGCCGTCGCAGGCTGGATGAGTCTTACCTGCTTCATCGCTTCCTTGCTGACTTCCGTGACCTCGTGTTTTGGATTCAAGATGAGTTGGCTATCATCTCTGCTGATGAGCTCGCGAAGGACGTTGCAGGGGCGGAAGCCTTGCTCGAACGCCATCAAGAACACAAGGTGGGGTGGCCTTAAATGGAACAGGTCTACGTAAGGTGTTGTTCTAGCTGCTGATGTAATTCATGCAGATCTTCCTGAGCAGTTTATAAGCAGCCTTTTATTGGACTCATTTCAGGGTGAAATTGATGCACGAGAAGACAGTTTCCGTGCCACAAATGATGCTGGACAGTTGCTCCTTGACCAGAACCATTATGCATCTGACGAGGTCAAAGAAAAGGTGAGTCTGGCTTCTGGCAGTTGTATTCCTGACTAGCATTACTGAAGCCTATATTCGTGGTTTAAACAGCGTAAACCTAAATTTTTTTACCTCACCCCTGGTCTGCAGATACAAGAAGCCAAGAGAAATATGCTTCGCAGATCTCATATTTTGAAATGCTGTGTAAAGTCGAAATCTGTGGTACCACAGTGCATGCTACTAGTCAGCATCATGGCTCAGTAGGAAGATGGGCTTTTACTGCTCTAAAGTACACTGCTTTATGCGGTATTACCTGATTTCACCCTGTATTTTAATGCATTACACAAATCTTTTTACATACAAAATTTTTTTTAAACGCACAAGCACAAAGGCATTAAATGTGTGACAACTTTTCCTTTTTTTTTCCTTTTTTTTTGCAGTTGGCAACATTGGCCAGCAAGAAGGCTAGCCTTCTGCAGCTGTGGGAAGAGCGGCGTATCCTGTACGAGCAGTGCATGGACCTGCAGCTCTTCTACCGTGACACTGAACAAGCAGACACTTGGATGGCAAAGCAGGAAGCATTCCTGGCCAACCAAGACTTGGGAGACTCTCCAGACTCTGTGGAGGCCCTCTTGAAAAAGCATGAAGATTTTGGGAAATCTCTCACTGCACAAGAGGAAAAAATCAAGGTGTGCTTTGTTTTCCTTTCCCTAGATAAACACTTTAACAGATCCTCTGCATTAACACATTCTTTTTTGTATGCCTAGGCACTTGAAGAATTTGCAACTAAGCTCATTGAAGGTCAGCACTATGCGGCCGATGATGTTGCACAGAGGAGGGCAGCGGTGAGAAAAGATTTTACTCCTTCGTCTTATGTTAGCAGCGTCTTGCCACGATGAATATGTTACATATAAATATTTTGTATATTGTCCAGTACAAACCGTAAACTTTAAACCTCGGTTTCAAACACTCAGTATCTTGTGTTGGTTCTATTTTGAACATAGTATTAGATTGAGACGAGAGTTAAACAGGTGTGGGACGGAGCAAAAAATTCAACTGAAATTTTAACTGAATATTAATGTTAAGAAATTAACTCATTACACAAGGAATGTAAACAATGAATTTTCAATTTCAAATAGTTTTCTTATTGCTTATTGCTAAGGCAGATGCAGCGGAACACTTATGAGTACCTTTTTGTTTTCTTCAGCTCTTGGAAAGAAGAAATGCCCTATTAGCACGCTCAGACGCACGTCACGCCATGCTGGAGGAGTCGTATCGTCTCCAGCAGTTTGAACGGGACTGTGACGAGACTAAAGGCTGGATCAACGAGAAGCTTAAGACTGCTACTGATGAGAGCTATCTCGTAAGAAAGTTTCTCACACTGATGGGAACGGTTACTATGACATTATTATACTCACTTCCTGTTTTGTTCTTCTTGAAGGACCCGACCAACCTCAATGGCAAAGTACAAAAGCACCAGAACTTCATCCAGGAACTTAATGCAAATAGAAGCCGTGTGGAAGACATCACAAGCACAGGACAGGAGCTCATTGAAGCTAGGCATTATGCCTCTGATCGCATCAGGTGTGTCACCATCAGATCGTGAAGAATGTGATGTGAATGAATGTGATGTGATTAAGGGCAATGACGTGATGGGCTGTGATGTTGAGGTTGAATGAAAGTAAACTTTTTTTTGTTCTAACTTCTTTCTTCTGAATAGTGAGTGGATGGAGGAGATTTTGAACCTGTGGCAGGCTCTAAACGAAGCTGCTGAAACGAAAGGAACAAAACTGAATGAAGCTTCAGCACAACAACAGTTCAACAGAGGGGTTGAAGATATCGAGCTCTGGCTGTCGGAAATCGAAGGGCAGCTCATGTCAGAGGATTATGGCAAGGTATGTGTCGCCTTGTGTGATTAGCTTCCACTAATCTCTTTTAAGTCATTATACATTACATCTGTTTTGCAGGATCTTACAAATGTCAACAACTTGCTAAAGAAGCAAGCACTTCTAGAAGCTGATGTTGCATCTCACTCTGTAAGTGCATGTATTGCTTGGCTAAGCTGATTCGACAGTTCAGACAGTCAGTTCATTGTCCTGAATGTTTGGCACAGTCGTTTGCTTACGATACTCATAACACTGCATTGCTGCAGTCTGATATACAATGTATCTGCTGCAGGACCGGATTGATGGAGTAGTTATCCAGGCCCAGCAATTTGTGGAGAAAGGCCACTTTGATGCACCAGCTATCGTGGCAAAGAAAACTGCCCTCGTTGAGCGTTACAACGCCTTGCAAGGACCCATGGAGGGAAGGAAGCAAAAACTGCATGATGCCCTTCGTGTGCAGCAATTGTTCAGGGACATTGAAGATGAGGAGGCGTGGATTCGCGAAAAAGAGCCAATAGCTGCTTCAACCAACCGAGGTATCGTGCTCTGCGAGTAGAGCATGGAGGTCTCGAAATTAGCTCTACATTTTTTTTAATGGTTGCGTTGATTCATCTGCTAAAACTGCCCAAATTTCAAAATTAGCCCTGATGACATGCTCCAAGTAAGAAAGTTTGGTCCAGTTTTTTCGCGAGCATCTTGACCAGACTCGTGGATAACAGCACTTAGGGAAAATCTCCAAAAATTTAATCCATGTTTGCATCAATGCTGTGCTGTTGTCAGTGCTGTAAAGTTTGAAACCATGTTCTGGACTGCATTGCTTGCAGGCCGTGACTTGATTGGGGTTCAGAACCTGATCAAAAAGCACCAAGCTGTGCTCGCCGAAATCAACAACCACGAGGTTAGAGTGCGTGGCGTCTGCCAGTCGGGTGAGACCATGGTTGCAGACGGCCACTTTGCCCAGGATGAAATCAAAAAACGTGTCAACCACTTGAACGAAAAGTGGCAGCAGCTCAAGGTATGTTTATTTTAAAACTTTTTTCTGCATGCGTCACGAGGATTTGATTTGATTTCTTTCGCGTCACCTAACCAGGATAAAGCACTCCAGCGTAAGACCGACCTCGAAGACTCGCTGCAGGCGCATCAGTACTTTGCTGATGCCAATGAGGCAGAGTCATGGATGAAGGAGAAGGAACCAGTTGTAGGCAGTCAAGACTATGGGAAGGACGAAGACTCTGCTGAGGTGCTTACATTGAGTTCTTTGTCACTCTGTTGGGGAACTGTTTCAGAAGCTCACTGATCACATTTGTTTGCTAGGCTTTGCTGAAGAAGCACGAGGCATTGATGGCAGACTTGGAGGCCTTTGGAAACTCCGTAGATGCCCTGCGCGAGCAGGCCCAGTCGTGCCGGGTTAGTGGAATGAACAATATATGGGGCTCGTGAACATATGTATTTGGTCTTTCCAAGGTGTTTTAATTTGTTGTGTTAACTTTGACAGCAACAGGAAGCTCCTGTGGTAGACCAGGCCGGGAAGGAGTTTGTGATGGCCCTGTATGATTACACTGAGAAAAGCCCCCGGGAGGTTTCTATGAAGAAAAATGATGTCCTCACCTTGCTGAATAGTAACAACAAAGTGAGTTTGGTACATCTTTGTTCTCAGGTCACTTACTTATGTTTCTTGTGCACTATTTATGTGCGGATTGTTCACATTGTTCCCTTTATAAATGCTGTAGGACTGGTGGAAAGTGGAGGTAAACGACCGCCAAGGATTTGTACCGGCTGCCTACGTAAAAAAGATGGAAGCTGGGCTGTCTGCCAGCCAGCAACACCTGGCCGAAGGAAATAGCATTGGGGCACGTCAATCTCAGATTGAAGCCCAATATAAGAACCTCATGGATTTGGGTCGGAGCAGAGTAGACAAGCTCACCGAATCCCTCAGGGCGTATCAGCTGGTACGGGAAGCCGCCGAGCTGGCACAGTGGATTAAGGACAAGGTATAGGTTTCGATCTATCGTCTGTAGCAGCTTTAATCACGTTGAGCTCTAACTTTTTGCTCAACATGACTCTATTTTAGGAGCAAGTTGCGCAAGTACAGGAGGTCGGAGAAGACTTGGAACAGGTTGAAGTACTCCAGAAGAAGTTCGATGACTTTGTGTCAGATTTGAAGGGCAACGAAGTACGCCTGGGTGACATGAACAACATCGCCAATAAGCTCATGAGCCTGGGACAGACTGAAGCGGCCGTCAAGATTCAGACACAGATTGAGGTATGGATGCAGTGTTCTGGAGCAAGAACTTGCTATTTTCCCCGATGTCCACCATGCTTGATCCTATTTCTTGTGTTCACATAGGATCTGAACCAAAAATGGCAACATCTCCATGAGGTAACCCAGGAAAGAGCGCAGCAGTTAGGCTCTGCCCACGAAGTGCAGCGTTTCCAAAGGGACGTGGATGAGACCAAGGACTGGATCCAGGAGAAAGATGACGCATTGGCTACAGATGACTGCGGTCACGACCTTCGCAGTGTGCAGACGTTACAACGCAAGCATGAGGGCCTTGAACGGGACCTTGCAGCTCTGGGCGACAGGGTATAGACTTCCTGCCAGTTACTTGCTCTACAGTCTTTAGGGTCAGACGTTTTAGGGGGTTTCACCCTTTTTCTGATTTGGGGGCAAACGAGAATTTAAATTTGAGCTCTAAATTCCTGCAATTCAAAATTTGCTTGAGGCTTGGCTTAAAAAAACTAGGGAGCATTACGGAGCACTCAGGAGCACTGCACTAAGGAGCATTATCTCGCACCGTTTCGCTGTTTCCTTTCAAAGCAGCATTCGTTCCATCACTTGCCTCCTGTGCTTGCTCTTCATGTACTGTATAACCCCCTGATCCATTGCCTGAAGAGCAGCAGTTGTGTTTGGAGGCAAAAATATAACCTGCAGAGACTCCAGTCTTGTCACCTTCGAATGTGCGCTGCAGTTGTCAATGATTAGCAGCACCTTGCGCTTCATGGCACTGAAACGTTGGTCCAGCCGGTCCAGCCATGCTTTCAAAATTTTCGATGTCATCGAGGCCTTCATGTGGTACTTCTGCAATGGCATTCTGTCGAGACACGCCATCTTTCAATCCCTTGAAAATCTCCCCCTTCATTGCCAGGTCCTTTGTTTGGTACTTCTGTCGCTTTCCCGGCATTGGTGTGGCCATCACAAGTCGGAGCTGCAACTGTTACCTCCACGCTGTGTGGAAGAAGACTGAGACGGACTACGTTGTTTTCTGTACGATTCCGCTTGCGCACGGTTCAGCATCCGTGGAGCCCCAACGTTCGCAATGACTCGTTCGAATTAACACCATAGACTTGTACATGTGTTTGCTGGGACCACGCAGGGTGCTCGAACTATCCGAATTGCTGAATTAACAGGGGTTGAATTAACAGGGTTTTACTGTATTGGCTTTCACCCAAAGGCTGAAAATTGCAGGGTTAAACTTGAAAACTTCTGCCCCCAACAATCAGCTGCATTGTATATTGATGGGAGTGTCTAAATGTTTTTTAAGGCAAGTTTGCCGTATTTTATTGTGTTTTGCTTACTGTTACTACAACTACATCTCCAGTACGCTGATATCATGTGACCTGGGACAATTGTTATCACTTCAAGCAGTTGAAAAGCCATTAAAATGTGCCCATGTGTGCATTTTTATTGGATGGCAGGCTTGTAGCTTTCTGTTATGAAATTTCACATTATTATTCATTTATATGGATAGATTCGCCAACTAGACGATACTGCTGGACGTCTTGTGAACACTCATCCTGAATCGTCGGAGACCACCATAACGAAGCAGAAAGAAATTATTCAGGAATGGACACGACTCACGACCAAAGCCAAGGCTCGCAAAGAAAAGCTCCTGGACTCTTACGACCTTCAGCGTTTCCTTGCTGACTACAGGTGGGGGTTTGCCATTTTCTTCGTGCATAGCAGTGTGCTTACAGTGTCCCTTTGTCTGCAGAGACCTAACATCATGGATCAACAGCATGATGGCCTTAGTGTCCTCTGATGAGTTGGCTTCTGATGTAACAGGTGCTGAAGCCTTGCTAGAAAGGCACTTGGTACGTACTTTTTCATTGGCTCATTTTCATGCCTGTGACACTGTGTTTCATGAAAGTCTGATCACTGCACCCCAGATGCCCATAGCTCTAGCCTCAACTTGGTTTCAGAAAAGCATTTCAGAAACGTCACCTGTGCTCACCTGCTTCAACAATTTGGCATCTGTTAGCATAACTTTTTCCTTCATCTTGTGTCTCTAGGATGCCGCATATTCTCTTACACTCCACTTTTTGGAAGGAATGGATGAAAATTGTGTTGCACAGTTTCGACATACAAGAGATTTTACAATGTAGCACATGCACAGAGGACTGGCATATCTTCATTCTGACATCCAGTACATAGGTTGCACACCATTTTTACATCTATGCACATGTTCTTAACAGAGGCTTTTGTTCGATCGCAACACCATTTTTTTTTCCTCTCTTTCTACCTTCTGCTTTCCAAATCTCTCTCTCTCTTTTAATACAGACATACCGTACAGAGATAGACGCCAGATATGGCATCCCACAGGTATTCTCATCATGACTACTATGTACTATCCCTTCATTGGCAGTTTGTTATGCCGATGTGTGGCCAAGCTTTCGCATAGGGCCCTCAGTTCTGCTTCTCATTTGTCTTACTGATGGGAACCCTTGCTGCTGTGCTTTGCAAAGAAAAGAAACACACCTTACTTCTAGTTTGCTGAAGCCCAGGACTAGATGCTGCAGCATTGTTGTTGATATTTAAAAATTGTGTCCATGGTGTAATAATATTTATTGCTGTCAGTTGCACCGCATGGTCATCAGATGCATGCTAGCTTTTAGCATCTTTCTGAAGCAGTTTTTGCATCTAAATTTAGCATAAAGGTGTGCAAACCTGCGGGTATCTTCCCTTCAGGAATACATTGGCTCTAAAATCCTGCATTTTAGAGTTTTCTGTATAGCACACAGTGTCGGCCAAGCTGAGTTAATCATGTTTAAGGCTGAACACATAAACACAAGAACTAGTTACTATTACTTGCTTAAACATAATGAATATAAACTTAGAATTTGCTTATTGCAATCACTTACACATATTTTTACTTGCCACCAGAAGTGGATGCTTCTGTTTTACCACTACTGCTGTTTTACCACGAGTCTGTAGCGCTGTGAGAAACTAAAGATATAATTCCAGGCCCTTTCTCGTTACATCGTGTATTTAACTGCTCTGCATGATCACTTAGTTTTTCTTTGTGGGACATTATGCTTGGACACCGCTATGCAGACATGCACTGCAAGTGGCAATGGCACAGTGACATACTCACAGAAACAGATTGCAACTACAGAGGTGGCTGCTGCATTATATTGATATGTAACTGATGAAGGGGCAACTTGACAAAAAAGATGTCTGATCTCTTCAGTGTAGAAGAGTCTGAAATCTCTTTTGTCACAATCCCCTTTGCATCATGCACACAACTTGCCTTGCAACTTCTGTATTGATGCTGTAATGGAGCTTATAATTTTTCATAGTAATTTCTGTTTTCTTGTGCACAAGAATATTTTACTATCTTTGTTAAAGGCCTATTCATGTGAAGAAGTTACACACTCTGTAGCAAATCTTACCCCAGCAACAAATTTAAACTGTGCCTGCACACTTTATTGCTATTGCTTTCAAGTGAATGCATTTATAGTTGCATAAGTGACTATAAGCTTCTCTGTTTCTTCCCCACTTTTTTTCTAGAAATTTTCTTAACGTAAACATAATAAAACTTGTCAATAGTGTGCTTTAAAAATACTACTTGTTGCAGCATTTTATGTGGTAAGTAAACCTAACTGCATGTGGGTATACGTTGTGCGTTACGCTTGAAGCGGTTGATGCCATGGCTAAAGTTACTTGCTATGTCACAAACCTTGAGTGTAACGAGTACTTTAAACAAACAGGAACATCGCACCGAGATAGACGCACGTGCTGGGACCTTCCAAGCGTTTGAGATGTTTGGACAGCAACTGCTTCAGAATAGTCACTATGCCAGTGTTGAAATCCAAGACAAGCTGGACAAGATGACCGAAGCACGCAAAGAACTGGAAAAGTATGTATCACCTTCGTTCACACCCTTCCTCATGACTATTGTTACTTCGATGTTCCGGGTCAAATGTAGATCCCTAAATATACACATGTACATACTTAGATGCTTCCAGTAGTGGAGGGTGCATGTTGTGTGAGAGCAGCAAACGAGAGAATGACAAGGACAAGGGCCTTATGGCTGTAATATTTGAAGTGTATTGCTCTAACTGTTTTGAAGGCGTGCAAGTTTTTGAAATTTTTTACTTTTTTTTTACATATATATATATATTTGTTCTGAATTTGGAAATCCTGTAGTAGCGCATATCAAATTTGTTTGAGGAAATTGGATAACTAAGTTGCAGTTTTCTGGGTATTTAGATAAGATTTGTATTTCCACTATCCAAGTTAAGCACACTTCAAGTTTTCACCATTTGCACAGATCTGGTTTTCTCATATATATTGCAAAGATGTGTGGTTCAAATGTATAACTTGTGACGAGCATATCCACACCCTGCTTGCTGTTGTACAAAACCAGCAAGGATACTGCATCTTAGCTTTGTGATGTAACCACTGATGCTTTGTGATGCCACAGATGTCTCTCCTTTTTTTTTTTTTTTTTTAATTACACTGAGTGGTTCTTGTCACAAGAGCACTTGCACCAAACCTGTCACTAAAGCACAGGATAGAAAGACTTGTTTCAACCTTGGGGATAATGTGTATCATGGTGCCTCTTCCAATGTTTTCGTGCCTATGCATCACAGGCATTGGATTGGGCAGTTAAGACTTTTTTGCATCCTAATTTAGGGCATGGATTGCACGCCGTGTAAAGGTAGACCAATGCCTGGATCTGCAGCTTTTCTATCGGGACTGTGAGCAGGCTGAAAACTGGATGGCCAGTAGAGAGGCATTTTTGGGCTCCGAAGACATGGGTGGTGACAATGTAGAGGCACTCATAAAGAAGCACGAAGACTTTGACAAAGCAATCAATGCCCAGGTGAGGGACTTTATCATCTTTTCACCCTTTTGCACCCTCAATCATTCTCATTTATAACTTTTCTATGCGATGCAGGAAGAGAAGATTGCTGCCTTGTCAGCTCTGGCGGATAAACTGGTGTCCTCGGACCATTATGCTCGAGACGACATCAATGAGAAGAAGGATCAGGTGCTGAACAGGTGAGGAATGGTTGCAGTAACATTAACTTTGACATTGACTTTTAGTCTAGAGTAACACGTTACATGTGAAACAATTTCGAACGCTTCTTCAGGTGGAAGCACCTAAAGGAAGCCCTCATCGAAAAACGCTCCCGTTTGGGTGAGTCCCAGACCTTGCAGCAGTTCAGCCGTGATGCTGATGAGATCGAAAACTGGATTGCCGAAAAGCTTCAAATGGCTGTGGATGAATCTTACAAGGACCCTGCTAATATTCAGGTATTTATAAAAATTAGGTGTATAAAGCAGGGAGGCAATTTTCTTTTTCTTTTTGCGATGCAGAGCAAGCATAAGAAACACCAGGCCTTTGAAGCAGAACTGGCAGCCAATGCAGATCGCATCCAAGCTGTTCTTGCAATGGGACAAAACCTCATTGACAAACGGCAATGTGCTGGCTCTGAGGATGCTGTGCAGTCTCGTTTGGCCTCCATTGCCGACCAGTGGGAGCACCTGACGACCAAGTCTTCGGAGAAGAGCATGAAGCTCAAGGAGGCCAACAAGCAAAGGACTTTCAACGCTGCTGTCAAGGACATTGACTTCTGGCTTGGAGAGGTATACTTTCACTGACATCGACATAGACATAGCATACATAATACAAATATCTTCGTAATTTTCTCTCCCCCCCACTTATATGCCATATCTAACCATAGCTGACTGGTAGCGTAAAGCAGTTATGAGTAATTCAAGAACCAACCAGTAGCTGCTTACGAATGCTATTTCCAAAGCATTCCAGTGATGTTACATGAATAATCTATTCTGTGGATGATGCAATCGGAAGGTACTAAATGAGGTGAATTGAAGTCTCCTTGCCGATGGACATATCTTTATTGTAGCTTTGGAAGTGGAGAGGCAGAAATGTAATGGACGGATGTAATCTTCGTAGGTGGAGTCTTTGCTAAAGAGTGAGGATTCGGGCAAGGATTTAGCGTCGGTACAAAATCTAATGAAGAAGCACCAGCTGGTGGAAGCAGACATTCTTGCTCATGAGGATCGCGTGCGGGATCTCAACTCGCTCGCTGACTCGTTGGTGGAGTCCGGGCAATTCCATGCCCCGGCCATTCAGGAGAAGCGGTCCTCCATCAACGAGCGTTATGAGCGGGTGCGCACTTTGGCTGCCTACCGTCGTTCCCGCCTCAACGAAGCTAACACTCTGCACCAGTTCTTCAGGGACATTGCTGATGAGGAGTCTTGGATTAAGTATGCCAACTTAAAACTGTTCGCCACTGGCATAGGTAACACAATTGGGAAGATTGCTATATGCACAATTCCACTCGCAGGGAAAAGAAACTGCTTGTCAGTTCTGACGACTACGGACGTGACTTAGCTGGAGTACAGAACCTGCGCAAAAAGCATAAGCGTCTAGAATCTGAGCTCGGTGCTCATGAACCAGCGGTTCAAGCCGTTCAGGAAGCTGGACACAAGTTGATGGCCGAATCTAATCTCGGGGTGCCTGAGATCGAGCAGCGTCTGCAGGCACTCGAGCTGACCTGGCAGGAACTGAAACAGGTGGGAAATGTCGTATGCTTTCATGTTGTATGGTTTTCTTGCATTTATATATGCAACTTTATCTTCTGCACAGATGGCAGGTGATCGGGGCCACAAGTTGGATGAGTCCCTGGTGTACCAGCAGTTTTTGGCTAAAGTGGAAGAGGAAGAGGCTTGGATTTCGGAGAAGCAACAGCTACTGTCTGATGAAGACTACGGTGACACCATGGCAGCTGTGCAAGTATGTAACTGCTTGGTTTGTTTTGACGTATATTTTTTTGACTGTTTTCTTCTTTTGGTGTGCAGGGTCTCCTGAAGAAGCATGAGGCTTTCGAGGCTGACTTTGCAGTACACAGGGAGCGATGTGGAGACATTGTGACGGCTGGGCAGGGCTTGGTGTCTGATGGCAACCACCACAAGGACAGCATCAAGCAGCGTCTTGACCAGCTGATAGCACGATTGGATGCCCTGGAGGCCAGTGCAGCTCGCCGTAAGGCCAAGCTGCAGGACAACTCTGCCTACCTCCAGTTCATGTGGAAGGCTGATGTGGTGGAAAGTTGGATTGGTGAGCATTTCTAATTTTGTCACAAATGTTTTTATATATCTGGCACCGCATAATTTTTAATGAAATTTCAGAGAGCGTAACAATCCACTTGTACCCTTTTAAGCAGACCGTCGCTGTTAAAGTGGTTGCAGTGTGGTGTGTTCGCTTTGTAGCAGAGCTATGCTGAAACATAACATAACCTTTATATGTGTGGCCTACAGCTGACAAAGAATCACACGTGCGATCCGAGGACTTTGGCAGGGACCTGTCTTCTGTGCAGACTTTGCTGACCAAGCAAGTAGGTCCCTACACTGCACATGGGAGGGGTGTAGTCCACAATAAGTACATGGCTTGTAACATAGCAACACAACCCACAGGAAACATTTGATGCTGGCCTGGCTGCATTTGAGCAAGAAGGCATACAGAGCATTACCCAACTTAGGGATCAATTGGTTGCAGCCAACCACGATCAGACACCTGCTATTATGAAGAGACATGACGATGTGCTTACCAGGTAACAGTTTGGTGCATTGGTGATCCATGAACAGTTGCTAGTGTCATTAACTTAAAGAAAAAAAAAAAAAAAGAAAAGATGAGGGAAAAGGCTAATTCTAAGGCTGGAATTGATATGTGTGCATTGGTTTCTGCAGGTGGAATAACCTTCTTGCACCATCAGAGGCCCGCAAACTGAGACTGTTGCACATGCTGGATCAGTTCAAGCAGGTGAGGGTGGACTTCTGCAAAAGAGAAAAGTTTAGGATTTAAAAGGAATGTTGGTCTAGTTGAACGTTTGGCATTGAGCAATACACAGCATTTGTCGTTCTGACGCACACTGTCGCCCGTTTTACAGATTGAAGACCTCTTCTTGATTTTTGCTAAGAAGGCCTCTGCCTTCAACAGCTGGTTTGAGAATGCAGAAGAAGACCTTACAGATCCTGTGCGTTGCAATTCGGTGGAAGAGATCCGTGCCTTGCGCGAGGCGCATGCCCAGTTCCAGCAGTCTCTGAGCTCTGCGAGGAGTGACTTTGAAGCCTTGGCTTCCTTGGACAAGCAGATAAAGAGCTTCAATGTTGGTCCTAACCCGTACACCTGGTTCACGATGGAAGCGTTGGAAGACACCTGGCGTAACCTGCAAAAAATCATTCAGGTATAGTCATGCATTGGCCTTGCTTATCAAGTGCACAAAGTGGGGGCGAAAACAGGGTTTCTGTGCCAGGAGCTTGTTAGAGGAGAGAGAGTTATAATGTGGCAATAAAATTATGAAGCGGTTCTGTTTCAGGCGTAGGAACACATCTTGTGCTTTCAGTGGCTTGATGGGGAAGGACAGTTTTTAAAGCAGAAGTGTCTAACAGTTAACAGACAGACAGGTTTAGGATGGGACAAACTTAACTTTCCTTTTATTGGGGGGGCGCTGGCTAGCTGACCACACAGGGCAGTCGTTGAGTAAAAGAGGGTTTGGTCTATGAGAAAATTTAGTTTCTGACTTGACTTTTGTTAATGGTAAAAGCAAAATCATATTTGTCACAGCTGTTTTTGTGTGTTCGAACCCAGGAGCCCAGGGATAATATAGCGTGTATATCCGTAACGTCCATAATCCTAATGCCTAATCATCCATTATGTCTGCTCAGAGCTTGTTTCTATGATGTGTTTCAGGAACGAGACGTGGAACTGGCCAAGGAAGCCCAACGACAAGAGGAGAATGACCGCCTTCGCTTGGAATTTGCAAAGCACGCTAATGCTTTGCATGACTGGTTGACGGACACAAGGTGGGGGCCTTTGCATCTAACTGTAAATATCTACACTATTGCAAATGCATCTAACTCTATGTATATTATTTTTCCTCGTATCCTTGCACAATAGGATGTGGCTTCTTGACGGGTAAGCGTATGTTCTCTCGTACTAGTTATTAAACCTTACATGAAATGTTCTCCTGCTTACGGTTTCTTTGCGGTTGATTTTCAGGTCTGGAACCTTAGAAGATCAACTGGAGGCCACAAAAGTACGATCACGAATGTTCATGTTTTGAAGTGACAGAATTTGTTACTTCCAATTAAGAGCTGTGTTTCTTTAGCAGCTGTAA
>JARGYV010115585.1:0-13785 GCA_029532675.1 Ornithodoros moubata | reverse complement strand
GTTGATTACACCTTTCATCCAGAGTCGTGTGAGTGTTTTCCTCGACAACTGTGATCAGCGAGCTAAGAGAACCCTTTTGAACTGATGTAACAAGGTCGTTTGTTTTCTGCAGTTCCGAAAATTGACCTTCAGGTCTGGCGCCTCTGATTTGGCAAAAATAGCGCGAAACCGGCACTGGTGGTGCGTGAGATCTGATGAACCATGAACTGTCATGTGCTACAACAATGTATTTCTTTCTATATTTCATAGAATATTTATTTCACACATGCACACCGCCAACAAAGTCCAATGGACATACAGTGAACAATGAGAAAATGCTTGATTATGGGAAGCAGAAGTCGAAGTAGACCTGTTCGGAACAAGCTCCTGAGTATTTTTGCGTTTTTTCTTTTGAATGTAACTGTGTTTATTTTGTCTCTAATGTTCTAGTTTGCTTTCTTCGTTACAGAGCAGACTCACAATGTGAGGCTTGCCCCTCAGTTTCTCAATATTGTTGACTAAGCGATTCCGCTATGGCCAGCCCGCCATTAGACTTTCCTGTGACGTTGCCCTCGGGTGTTTCGAGAGTGCATTTTTTTTTCGTCCTTGTGAAGAAAGTCGGCAAGATAGGGAAAAACATGCGGCACGAAGGCCTCGGGTTATGTAACCTGGTGGTGGAATCCAGGGAAGCAGCCGAGAAGATAAACGCTCCAGGTCCGATTACTGTGAAGGGACACATGATTGAGATGGTCTCCATGGGGTCCAACTTGATCACGGTGACCGTAGTGTCTGTTCCTGAGCCAATCAGCGAACAGTTTGTCCGAACTGTGTTCGCTGGATACGAACCTGTCACAAAGGTAACAAGAGAAACCTTCCCACAGAAGGAGTTTGAAAGGATTGAAACGGGTAACCGTCGTGTATTGATGGAAATGATGAAGCCCGTTCCCAATTTCGTCTTCCTTCGCAGTAAACGTGTGGCGTGCAATTACAACGCCTCAAGCGTGTTTGCCTCCGCTACAGTACTGACGGGGACACTAAGAACTGCGCACCACCAGTATGAACTCGTTGCGCCGCGGTAGGACACGAGGATTGTAATGCCTTGTGCAAGCGTTGTCGTGGACACCACGCAGTGCCTGCTTGTTCCGTTAAAGGGTCCGGGACAACAAATTTTTCTTGAAAATTTCTTGCTTGAATATTGAAGGGGGTACAATATAAAACATTCCTGCAAGCTTTCGCGATGGTATGGTTGGTCGGATTGTTTATTTTCAAATGAAGCTCTCCGTAAAGCGCCGGACGGCTCCTCCTTGCCCTCCGGAGGAGGAAGGCTGTGACCTCAACGCTCCCTTGGTGCACTTGTCCCCCTGACGGCATAACGTAGCATTGCCGCACTACTTTTCCCATCATTTTAATTCGTTTGTAATTTTTCGAATAATTTTCGAACTGTGGTTTTTGACAAATAATTAAAGCCACTGACTCTTTTAATGATGTCGCTAAAACTTTCTACGATGGACGTGCAGGTGATTCGCGCCATCAAGTCAGAAGCAGTCAGAAATCCGTAGCACGAGCCACGATCTAGTTTCTGTTTTGCTAGTGGCGTTTACGCACTTCCGCTAGAATATGGCGGCTCCCGTGAATAAGCATTCGGCGAGAGGAAAGGCATGCGGGGAGACCGAGACAGCAAAACACACTTTTCTGTGCCAGACGCCTCACTGTATTTGGGACCGAGTAAGGGAGGTGTTCGCCCTACCTTCCATAAACTGGGCCACGGTTCGGTTCATGGAGCCTCTTCCTGTTCCTCAAAATGTCGAATGTCGATTAGCTTTTGGTGGCCCAAATTGTGGAAGCGTAGGGTGCTTTCAGGCAGTATACGTTCAGGTCTTCGAGTACATATTGGGAGTGAGCAGAGCCTGTACGGAGCTGGAGCCTTCTCGTCGGTGGACGTCTTCCCCGCGACTGTTTAGCCATGTTAAAGGTGGGTGGGAAATAAAGTTCCAGCCCTCAAGCTAGTGTAGTACTTGCCACCGAAGCGACCCTTCCTGAGTTTGAATTGTTCGCACTGTATGGCAAATATGCATAGCAATCTGCAACCTTCGGGTGGAGTTGTTCTCTGGTTTCTAGAGTAATGGTACCGCACGTGTGATGGGGTCTACCTCCATAGGTATGTGTGCAAAGCAGGAACATGTGGCTGACGTATATACGGGATTGCGTCACAACCCCACAAGTATGTCAAGCACCTCACGTACTAAATGCTACATAAGCTAGAAGCCGAGTACAAGTTATCCAGACCCCTGGGCGCAAGCGTCCTGCACACTGTACCCAACCAATATAATAGAGGAGGACGTGCAGGTGAGTTCACCCCATCGAGTATAGAAAGGACATTTCTTGTAGCAAAAAGGGCACAGGAAGGTTGTAAGCGCAAGATACCCCCCCAAGCCCTTGGCATGCGTTTTTTTTTTTTTTTTTTTTCGTTTCGTTCAACCGTGCGTCTCCCCTAGCTGGTGGAGCCAATCTTCGTGATGCGTACAAGAGCTTTCTGCGAAGCGTACCTTTTATTAAGAAAGCCCGTTCACTTAAAAGCAAGTTCAACTGGTTTGCAAGTGCGTATTTGTCTTTCTACTTTGTCAACTATCTTTATCCAGTTGCTAGTCGATGCGCCCGTGTTGCCAACAGAATTGAATGCCTAAAATATCAGCATTATCCACGGCCCGAACCCCCACAGGCAGTTGTCTTGCGAAACCATTTATACACAATGTTTCAGATTTATTTAGGTTCAGAGGCCCTCCTGAGAGCTTGGCCTAAGTTTCAAATATGTCTATTGCGATGCCAGAGCTTTTTGTGTCTTTCGAAAGCATAGATATATCGTCAGCATACGCTGATACTCTGACGTCCCCAACACCTGGAAGAGCAAACCGAACCATGTTTTTGTTTGCAATGTTTTCCCGAAGAAATGGTTGCAGGCAAAGGACAAAAGACATTGGCGAGATGGGACATTCTTGTCTCCCACCACGGCTTACAGAGAAACTCCTCGTCAGTTCACCATTCATACATATCTCGGATACAACACTTCTGTACAAACATCTGCACCACTCCACAAACTGCGGCGGAAACCCCAAAGTGTTCCATTACATCAAAAAGATAGTAGTGCTGCACTTTGTGGCGGACTTTGGCTTGATCCAGTGTCAATACTGCCCCGGGACAGCCTCTATCGTTTGCGTACATTACCAGGTCTTTAAACTAGCGTGTGAGAGTGAAATGCTTGTCTCCCGTGCACGGAACATGCCTGAAAAGGCGTTATGATGTACGATAAAGACGTGCGAAGCTGTCGAGCCAAAGCGGTACCAAGGAGGGTTTTTTTGTCTGAGTTAAGGAGTGTGATGGACCTCCAGCTACTTGGATCAGCAGTATCCCTAGATGTTTGCTTCGGCTATCGGATAACACAGCCCATTTTAAGAGGAGGATGAGTGGTCCCTGCTGCTAACATATTTTTATGCATATGTGGTTATGATGGTTGTGATGGCGGTGTCACTATCTGCTAGCCGTTTCTGTCCCCGCCAGCGGCGGGCAACTCACGACTGTCGCAGGAAAAGTAACAATAATAATGGTCCACAGTGAGTAAAGTCCTTAGGGAGGTATCGCCTGCTTACGGACGGAGGTGTAGTCGAGCGTCCCTAAGGAAGGCAGATCTGCGGTATTGATCCTTGGCTGAGGCATACATATGTATGTAACGTGCAGGCATGTTGGTGCAGAGTGGGTGAGCGATGAGGTATAACAATAAGGTATGATAACGATATAGGTTCGTTTACATTGCTATTTACAATGATCACAGAGGGACAAGCATGATGCAGTGACGGTTGTGTTTGAACTGCCCAAGAGGCTTGTAGCGGAAGTGTTTCCCTTTCAACGCTTCGGGGTAACGGATCCATTAACAGCAGCTTCGTAGGGGTGAGTGGACGCACTTGAGGGGATGGCTACGTTACATGTTTATACACGTATACGTCTGTTTATATATCTATGAAAGGGCATTTGTCACCGATGATGAATTCCGGAGTAAACAAATTCGTGACTTTACGTCGCGAAACAGTTGTGGCCATGAGCGTCGTCGCTGTGAAGGGAATATGGATTCATTTTTCCTTCTAAAGTGCAAATGCTGGAGGGTCATTGTTTTGATCGAAAGTGGCAACAAATGTTCCAACGGGTCTCCTTGAACTAATGCAATGCTCGCATCTTGCCAGTACACTCGCGGTGGCTCTCCGTTTTGTATAATGTAGCTTCCGGAATCACACGACAAACAGTCCGGATTTTATCTATACCTATGGTGTACCATCGCAAAAGTTTCTTTCTGGATGGGTGGGAACTGTACGGGAACATATGTGCCTAGCAGCACCGCAGGTATGAAAGCGCTTTCTTTTTTTTTTATTGTGTTTTGGTTCTTAGCCATGACACAGGACAAAGGTGGCAAGAGGAATCGATGAAATTATCTTGCTCGATGCAGCCTTCGCTTTCCAAGTGTGACCCTTGTTTGTGGCATTTTACAAGCCCTTACTGACTTCTGTTTGGATGCGACTGCTGCTTTTTTAGTTCAACCGTGGAAATTAGGTCCAAGTGTAACAAAGAAAAAGTAAATAGGCGTTGGATGCGGCAGGGGACGATGGAAGAGAAGCAGCGCGAGCATTTCCGGGCTGTCATCTAGGACAAAGACGAAGCCCGGCGACAATACTGCGATTGCACCAATCGTTGAAAACGAACCGAGGGATCAAAGTGGGACACCGCAGGGCAACGATATTGTGTGTTTCGATATTTGGCGCTGCAAGCCGTCATGCAAATGTGCACGATGTGAGCAGACAGGGGGACTACCTACATTAACTATCTTGAGAGTGCCGCAAAAGAACATTTTTTATCCCCGTCATCCTCCACCAACAAAGTGGACTTTATCAATTGCGTCCTTATGATAGGAACCGACGAGACAACTTTTTACCGAGACGCACGGGAGAACATGCACGATACGCTTTATTAGAGTTAAACTAACCTGCATTGTTTACTAGGAGGCTTTTTTTTTTATAATGCAGCAGCAGCTGGTTTGCATTGGCTTTGTTCCATCAGTACTACTGGTCGACTAACATTTTAAGCAAAAGTTTCACGGAGGAACGTTAACAGGGCAGGGTGACGTGTGCGGTGTTGTCAGAACACCGTCGAGTACGTCTGTTCGAGTTTCTCAGCAGCATTTCTCACAGGCGCTAACTAGGCACACACTAAGCAATGCAGGAGTAGCACTTGAATCAGTTACCAGAAAGGTGTCCAGACATGGTACAGCCCCAACTGAGAGCGGAAACTAAGGCTGCCTGTCGTGAGATATCTCAGACTATTCCACGGAGAGCCACCGCTACTGTATTTCGAAGGTGTCAGCATTGTATGCCAGCGAGAAGACCTGACAGACATTTGCTGTTTTCTGAGGTTTCTTCGAATTAACATTCATTCTCTACCCTTCATCACAGCCACTGATTCCCCTTCATTGCTTTAAGAAAGTAAAAAATAAACATTATTTGCTTGGGGCGTGCCGGCCAACAGTTTGTAATTGATGACGATGACAATTCCAGCTTGTCCCATGGTCGCCAGCATTCGGCGCATGGCAGAACGACTCTCCAGAAAGCTGCTACCTTAGCGCTCCTTGCGCATCTCAGAGAGGTCCCGCGATTATTTTTAAATTCTACCTTCCTGGCCGTGTACAAGGATCTGAAATTCATATACAGTTCTTCCTTTTCTTTTTCTCTTTGCTACCAAACCAAGATACAGTTTCTTCTTTTTCTTTTTGCACTCGCGCGCACAACGACGATAACAGCAATAAATGATGATGATGATGATTATGTGGGGAGATATTCCTGGCTACGGTACCCTACCCCATGCCAGCACAGCGTGCCTATCAAAAACCTGTTTTTCGAACCCACAGTGTATCTACTTGCAAAGCCAGCCCACTGACGCTTCCAAAACTGACTTGTAAATTTGGAGCTGAAAGCGTGTATTCTTTTTTTTTTTTCTTTTCTTCCCACGCACCACATTACCCATTAATGTACCTGGAGTTGTAAATGTCAACGCATTTTTCACGTTCTGCGACTGTTTTTAACTCCAAATATGACGGGCCGTAATGTTAGCGCTGAATACAAAGCAGAGCGTCGTCGCGCCTTGAAATGGTCCCCTGGCGCTACATAAACTGAAACGTATAACTTAATAAACGTGATCGACTTTCAAAACGTCAACCGATGCAAGGAATCGTTCTATCCTTCATGTTTTGGCAGCTCCGCTTGTTTTCACATATACGCACGTCGATCACTGAGTCTCTGTTGTCTCTGCAAAGAGTAAAGAAAAAGTAAATAAAATGGAAGAGTCGTCTCGCCGTCCGGGACGCGTAAACAAAGATAAATAATGCAGGAAAGAAGCGTGCGGCTGTGAACTGTAACCAGCACGGAGAAGAGAATAGTGTATGCATGTCTGAACCACTCATGAGTCTTGCACGTTAAGTGTCAACGAGGTATACTTTTATCGAACAGAGCAAACAGGCATGACAGCAGAGGGCATAGATCATGAGCAATCATCAAACGTAACCGGGAAGTCGAGCACTCTGATGTGGACGCGTTAACGTGACGGTTTATTTGGTTCGTAACATGTCGTAAATGAAATACATGAGTGAGATACATTTGCTGACGTACCTGGCTCTGTTTTCCCCATATGATAAAATGGAGCTGCGCAAAGCTAGAGATGCTATTTCTATGGCATAGCATATTGACATGTAATACTGAGCAGCTGCGATGACCCGATGCGTATCGAAGCAAGTGCTGCAGACATCTTTATGACGAATGCCTGAAATACACTTACAGCTCTGATACAGCCGTGGATATACCAATGTAAGCACTGAATAATTTATCCCATCAGAAGCCCCTGCAAATTTCGTGTCCCTTATTTGTTGCAGAAATATGTCAAAATTAATAACAAAAATTAATATATAATAATGTAATAATAAAATACCCTTCGCGTGAGCACCTAGCGGTCAGCGATATAACCACCACCACCACCGTATCGACGTCGGCCGTGACTTTGCCCGCTCCTGGCGAGACCAGCAAGACTATAGCAGTTAGCAACATTACCACCACCATCACACAGTATCAGACTTCATCACTCCGCGGGTGATGGACCACAAGATGGAGAAGTAATATTAAAAAACGAAATAAAAGCAAGAGAAAGCAGGAAATACTTCATCCAAATAAGTTGCTGCCCTTTAATTGGAAAGAGCCCGGTGTACGACGTGCCCGTCGAATTCGTCTTTCATTTAAACAACAGCCTCATTTTATCGAACACGTAGCCGCCTTTGTAACAACAATACAAAAGAAGGAAAAAAAAAAACTTATCAGTGCTAGTGGATACACCGCCGAATGCCGATAGTGAAGCGGATGTTAGCGTCGAGTAGTCCGTTCCACTTTCTCCTGGGACCACATAGGGAAGACTGCATTTTTCTTAGGCCTGCGTTTTTTGGTGTGATCGGAGTGGCAGTGTGAAAAAAAAAAAAAAAACGCTATGACATGTTATATTTGAAGGTGCAACTGATCTTGGTAGGCGGCGTAGAACCTGCTTCTCTCTCTCTCTCTTTTCCTCAGCTTTGTTTATAAGTGTTACTTTACAGCGCTTGGGAACCTTGACGTGCGTACAATAGATTTTACGCCCCACCCAGGCTCTGAACAGGCACAAGCCGTATGCCGTTTCATGGATGTTGACGTGCTCTCGTTACCAGGCCACGTGACCACTTCGAACAGCGGTCGGCATTAGCAGTGGCGGACGCCGCATGGCAGTAGCCCTCGCCACAGTGTCGCCGCGTAATGGTAAGACCCATGCGTCTCGTCCTTTCTTTTTCTTCTCTGACTCTGGAGTCAGTTGGGACTGTCGGAGCAAAAAGGCGGAAACGAACGCAATTTACATGTTTTTTTTTTTTTTTTTTTNTTTTCTGCCTTCCCGGAACTCTGCGGCTAAATATTGTACATACACCTACAACATACGAAACCACATTCCCAGCTTTGACCTCGCCGACGCCCAGCGAGAGCAAATGATTCTCATCATGGCCGGCTCCACTAATCCTGTCTTCAAATTACCACTAAGGCGATAACGATGCTTGCGTACAATGGAACTGGTTGCAAATGGACCGGTGCCATATAACTACTACGTGTAGGTAGAACTACTCGTAACGTGACGTTCGAGCCTTAATTCGTTGCCTGTGATCAGTTTCGCGTGGAAGTGAGAGCAGAAGCCGAACCTTGCCATTATGTCTGAATATGACACGTTAGGAAAGTGTTTATGTTCGCTATTCGAGCAGGCTGCTTGCTTGCTTGCTTGCTGCATGCTTGCTGCATGCTGTGCTTGAAGAATTTAGTGCAACTCGAAGCAGTGTATTCAAATTGCACTAAAGCATGCAACGTTTTTTCAGGAGTCAAGGTTTCCAGTCTGAACCTTCCAGTTGCCTTACGCGTATAGAACTGCTAATGTTGCAGCAGTGATCCAGAGTGGTTAATCTGTGAATAGATCAATGCACTTGAGGATTTTTCTACGTATACTTTAGAGACGTGACTTTAGGGCCCCGCAGAGGTCAGCACCGCAAAATGGCTTGCGCTGGGTTTTGGTATATGCTTAAAAACGCATACCCGTCTCCTCACGGCTGGTGCACAACGCGGAGTAACAAACGTAGACTCCTGACCCGGGTTCTTGTTTTCTTTTTCTTTTTTTCTACTCTCATCTGCGACCACTGCATGGCTATGCTAGTGAGCTTGATCATTATGTGCAGTGAAGAAATAATAAAAAAAGAGGAAGTGTCATAACCTAGCGACTGTTTGAGACTGATAAGTTTATCTTTTACACTGATTTAACAAAGGAATGATAGCGGACACGCCTATAGTCGCAGTCACGAGGTGGTGAGTGCTCGTCTCTGCAGTATGTCTCACGCTCAGTTAAACCTGCATCGCAGTCCTGGTATCAGTCCTACTACATAAAACATTCTTGCAAAGTTTCGCAATGATTCGCTGGGTTTTTCGCTTTTTCAATCAAGCCCCCGTGAAGCGCCGGGCGGCTTCTCCTTGCCCTCCGGAGGAGGAAGGCTGTGACGTCAACGCTCCCTTGGTACACTTGTCCCCCGGATGGCATAACATTGCATTGCCGTACTAGGTATTTGCATTCGGCGAGAGAAACGATATTTTCGAAGCTGAATTAAAAAACAACGGTGGCGTTTCCAGCGGTAAGATTGATGTATGTCATTTATTGCCTTCAGGAATTTCACTGCCAATGAAAACAGTTGACCCGTGAGATGTCATGAGCCCTTTAACTTACCTTGTTTTTGCAATACGCGAAGAAGCGCGCGTGAGCAGAAAGAAGAGTGCCGTGCGCATTACTTTCGTCTGCACGGCAACCGCAGCACGCTGTCAGCTCGGGAACGATGACACAGGTGGACACGATGTCAACAATATCTCAGGGTCATACCAGGTGCGATAAACAGCAAAAGAATGACAAAAAAAAAAAAAAAAAAGCGAGAGAGAGAAAAAAGGCCGCTTTTCCCTTTAGCTTTGCTTCACTGGTGTAGTCGCTACAGAAAGCTTTTGCGCAATCAGTGCCTACAGTCATGCAGAAAAGGTGGACATGGTGTTGGCGTTAGGTGCGGCACAGGGGAAGGGGAAGCCGCACGGCTGGTTTCGCTCTGGCATCCTGGACGTCACCCGAACCCGTCAACCGTTTTGAGAACATACGAGCAGCTAAGGCAATGTGGGCGCAATTCATTGCGTCATACCGCTGCGACCTTATACTAGATCCGTGTCTGTGGACATAGCAACTGACGTGTTAACGTGCGTTTCTGCTGGTCCCCATGCTGGCGTCCGTAGAATTAGTACTGAGTCGGGAATCTCAAATCTACCGTTAGCAGCATTTTGAGGAGGAATGGACTCCGTCCCTACCACGTACAGCTTCGTCAGGCGCTTATGCAGCAGGACTTTGAAGGTCAACTTGAATTCTGCAACTGGGTGAACTGCGCTGAGGAAGATCTGCACTGTACAGAGAAAATTCTGTGGACAGATGAGGCAAATTCTAGGCGTACTGCTCAGGTGAATCTCCAAAATGCACACTTCTGGAACACGAGGAACTCACACTGGGTGACGAGCGCCAAGCGCCAGTTCCAATGGTCGTTTAACGTGCGGTGCGGAATACTGGACGGAACTGCCGTCGGACCAGTTTTCTATGACAATACACTGGACTCCAGCCGGTACGTGAATGAGATCCTACAGAGACCAGTGGGATGTCTGCAATACGAGGTAGGCCGTTTTTTTTTAAACACCGGAATAGGGCAAAGGAGAGGTACTGCCTTCTCGCAGTCGTGTTGTCCGTGCCATTTATCGCACCTGGTATCACCCCGAATTATCGTGCTCATCTGTGTCATGGTGTGGAAGTTACCGCTCTGACAGTGTGCAGCGGTTGCCCTGCAGATGAGAGCAAGGCGCACACCACTCTTCCTTCGGTTCGCGCGCGCTACTTCGTGTATTGCAAAAACAAGATAAACTAAGAGAGAAACTGGCTACAGACTCGTAGAACGCGCGAGTGTGGTGTCTTTTTGTCATGTTATGCGAATCCCTAAAAGTATGCAAATCGTATCCCATTAATATTTTAATTAACAAAACAGTTAGTAAACGTAATTTTTACACTAATTTGCGAACTAGTGTTTCAAACTGCTCAAAACATAGCTTCGGCACTTTCGCGAATTTAATAGGACTGTTGCACATTCTGATGGACATCCTCTATATATATATTATCTGGTGGTTGAAGGTGGAGCTTGTAAGTGACTCCAACATACCACGCAGGTACAGCTTGTACACGTGAAGTGCTCATGTGACACATAATGGTTACACTGTGATGGCCCTGAACCCTATTAAGACTACCTAAATGAACCAAGCAGGAACTGTGTTCGTAACCCTTCACATTTTAAGTGTAATCATCGGTGGCTCAGTTTCTATTCAGTTTCGAAGAAGAAAAAGCCAGTTAGTTGCTCCTCTTTCACACAAGGGTTAAAGTTTGCACCTATCGACACATATAATCCAAAATTCCCATTTATTGCTATATAGCGCTAACATTTCCTACAATATGTAATTCAGCCGCCATACAAGAGGGAGTCAGCGAGTTTCTGGTTGTGTGGTGGGACCAGCCCTAGGACCAAGGCGGCCATGGGTTTATTGTTCATGTTGTTCTATTTATTGCGGTGCTTTGAAGGAATGCACGAACGCATGGAATGCATGGCGTTGGGCGTGTTCGAAATGAACCAATATCTTCGCTTGACGCTCTACGGTCATTAATGGCGAAGTATCGACAACGAAAGGAAGAGAAAGAACAAAGAAAGAAAAGAAAAGAGTGAAGCATAATTGTTGACCCTGATGATGCGAGCATCACCTTTGCACTTCTCCGGACCTCGTTCGGCGTGCCTGACTTTCTTTTTCGCAATGATCTCGTGACAAAGTAAGAGACAGAATTCGAAGTACGAATATAGCGCTTGTTTGCTTGTTTGCTTGCATGCTTGGTTATTTGGTTGGTTGTTTGTAAAAATACTACAGACATTGTAGTCGTTAATTGGGACTGGCTACACCAGAGCTATTAAACCACCAGCTAATGCTGGAGCGGGAAAAAATATAGGCAAGCAAACGAACAAAGATAAGAGAAGGTAAATGTTTGTCAGGATCACGTCAGGGATGGGAAGCATTTAGCGAAAAAAAAGAAAAACGGGGATGTAAGACCGCGATCTTGCGGCTGGGTTGTCCCGTGCGATTGGTGAGTGCCGCCGTTATTTTGCTGTCCACTTATTGTCATACTTAAGGTTATTGCGCTACTAATAATTGCCCACGGCACCCTCATCCCTGAGAAACCTCAGTACGGCGGGAAGTGCCCAGTATGTGCTCAGTTTCAATTGCACGCAAAAGGGATTTGCTTCATATCATCGTGGTGTTATTACTGCTCTCACGCTGCAAAAATTATACTGCAGTCTGAGTCGCATATTCTACGCTTTGAAAATGTCAATAGACCATACCACTCGCTCGGTGGTGAGTTACCGCCTAGGTGTCGCCATAGAACAAGTAGACGAAAATATGCATTCAGGCCAAGATTCAAATCCCATACGTGGTGTGTAACAGTTGCTTCGTCGTATGCACAGCCATCATTCAGTGATCTAGGGGCAAAGCTTTGCGTCATTGTTGCATTACAACGGAATGAGGTTTTATAATCTCACGAATCCGCGAGAACCGAATAACTACAGTTTGTTCTGTCAAAGGCACGTGAGCCGTGTCAACATCACTTCGCGTAGCCGCCACAGAACTCCACATTACTTTCATAGATAAATAGCTACTAGCTAATGTTGCACTCCAAAATGACTTCGAATGAGGGGATAAATCAAAATAATTCATCTGTGTTTAATTGCTATCGATTGCCGCAGACACAAGGTATAGGCCCATTGAAAGAGGACCGTTACTGCGCTGTTCATCATGGTGATTCACTCTCGTTTCATAGACTCGCGACTAATTAAAAGGCACTTAAATCAGTGGAATAAACCAGATTAAGCGGACCGTTCCACACCAGGCTTGCTTTCAGTGTTCGAGCTTCTAATTTCAAATGTTTGCTTCCATGTGAGTGCCTTCTTACTCCTGTGCTTTAGTACTCGGGCGACCGGAAATCCCTCCTGTGCTTCGCCATTAATCACGCACGTTAACGGTCGGGTGAGCCACTATACTACAAGTCTTCTTCTTCTTCTGGTAGCATGTTGACAAAGAGAGAGTTCGTTCTCTAAGCTTTTGTTTCATTCCCTGCGAGAGCTGAATTCATATGCCACAGAATTCATCCAGCACTTCTCTGTTCGACACCATGCCATTCAGAAGCGGGGCTTTGGTACCTTACAGGACGGAAAAATCATGAGAATAATCTGATGGTTATAGATCGTGGCATAACAACAACATTACGCGTTGATGATGAAGTGAGGTGACTCGCCACTATAGGCGTAGATCACTATATGACGTGGCGTTGTATGACACTTTGATGCCAAAAATGCAAACGTAGGCTACTTGAAATGCATGGGGAAGACATTTGATTCACACGCTCGGAAAAGTATCATTGGAAGCAATCGATGAAAGTCGCGCAAGCTGGCAGGGACACGACTAACTGCACTGCATTTACGTGATTCACCAACGGATGCTATATCGACTTCTGAAGGACTCGGGAGATGCTGGACATATCGAGAGAAGTTGGCTGACTTCTTTTCGACAGAGTGAAACAAGAAATACAGAAGGTGCACCTCGAAATGTGTCGTCAAAGTTGCGTAAAAAATAGGCACAGATCGCCTGCCGAAAAGAAAGTGGGAGGAGTCAGCGCGCAATAGACTTAACAGATGCTTGAGCCCTTGAGCGTAAGCTGCCGGCGAATGGCGATTCGCCGAATTTCTAGCAGACGAATGGACCTCTACCCAAGAACAGAGCCGTGTATGAGGAGACTTTGGCCATTGGGAGGAGCAACGCGGAGCGTGACGTCAGCTACGTCACTTGACGCGCCGCCACATCCAATGATTGACAGCTCAGCGCCATGTTGTTGCAAATTTCCTTTCTCTCGGTTTAATTAATTTACGGCGCGAAGAATGTAAGGCAACGTGCTCCTGACGGATACTAGAATGCGTGACGGATACTAGAATGCGTGCTTATCCTTTCTGTTAAAATTGCTTCGCGTAACTTGCATCCCCGGCGCTGATATTTGAACGCAAACATCTGA